>JANAVB010027397.1:26535652-26818152 GCA_029216955.1 Iris pallida
AAGTCACGGTAAAGAACATTAAATCAAATAATAATCAAATAATAATATATTTTACAACTAATTGAATTATAAAATTAAAAAAAATAAGCCCTAAATTCAGGGGCTTACAATCCTACCCACCTTATAAAAATTTCGTCCTCGAAATTAAAATCATCCTTTAGGTCAAGCTAAAACATGCAACTGCTATGGGTATAGTACTCAATCTGCTACCTTTGTGATCGTCTATGCTGTTTCTCTCTACAATCATTTGGTTCAGGTTCAACATGCTTATTTCATAAAAACTATGTCACTTTACCCCTTAGAATCTTCATATCAATAAGAACCTTTACATATACTCTAAAATATAGGTCATCCTCGAGATACGTATATATATATATATATATATATATATATATATATATATATATATATATATATATATATATATATATATATATATATATATATATATATATATATATATCACAATGATTGGCCATCAACCAAAATTCCAATCTCTATAGCAATTTGTTGTTTCCTTATTCCGTCCTAAGTATTTTTATCCTATTAATCACAAGCTCCTTGAAATTGTACATCCAAAACCTATTCTGCATATTGAGCCTTCTCTCTTTTACTCACGAACTCCTGAATATAAACCCTCAATTCTAAGCACCAGATTCTAGTCCTAAATTCGTAGTCACTAAATATAATTTTTCATTACTCCTTCTTAGATACCTTAAAACCAATCTATACTATCAAACTAATCATTCTTAATGGTTTCGAAGTCCACTATAGTCAGTCACTCTTATCTGTCCTATAAGCTTAACCCAATGAATCCACAAGAAATATACTCATCACAATCACACATTAACATATTACGGTTACACTACAAAATCTGCTAACAAGGTCTGGCTATCCAATCGTTAAAAATAGAAGGTAACAAGGGCCTAAGACTGGGTCTAGCAATCCATATTAATATTCAGACAAGGTAAGGGTCAAGCAAGACAGGAAAGATTATCGAAATATTTCCAAGAATAGTACGAGGCCAAACGAAATACATAGGACGTAGTCGAAGTAAAACTCAAGAACCATATACCTCCGTAATTATGTCACATGAAGTTACTATTGCGCTAGTGTGCATCTAGCTGCGATTAACTTCCTTATTTCATAATACGACGGATGGCTGCAGTGCACAGCTACCACGCCAGATAATATAGGTTCCTGAACTTAACTTGGCTAATATCCGTGAAATATTTCCAAACAATTTTACAAAAATAAGGAGAAGATGTTAGTAAAAATGCTTAGGGAGTGGTCCAAGTAGAATTCGAGAAACATATTTAACCATGATGTCGTTATCTGAAGTCATACCTCGCCAGTATTTCTCTGGATGCAAACCCCCGATTCCGTAATACAAGGATAAATTACCTTTCGAACCTTTCCTGAATCAACCCATGAGTCACTTTCAACAATTATTGGGAAGGACAAGAAGAATTACCCAAGTGGTTAGCGAAGAAGAGTTTAGTCAAATCATAGGAAGATGGAACACAACAATCATGTTGAGAAAATCCTAATTAAGCTGTAGATAGACAGAGTTAACCAAGACGGAGAAGAATGATGATAAGGATTTGTTCTTGCTCATCCGTTCATAACAAAGTGATCCAATTTAAGATACAGTCTGATAACCATACACGTCTTCCTGAAGTTATGTTGTCAGAATTTTTGCCACGTCAATAAGCATAGCTGCAATAAACGATGGAGTCCACAACTAAGATATACACCCTAAAATCATGTCATCTGGAATTCTTATCACGCCAATCGGTTTGGCTGCTAGAAAATCTAAATTCCATAACTAGGATAGTATAACCAACATTAGGCTCCACGTCCCTGTCGTGCTAGCTAGTATGACTGCGATAAATTCTAAACTCCATAAATAAAGTAGATATTTATCGTTCTCATCAAATAAGTTTATCAGAATATCTTAACTCAATTCATAAAAATTGATCTTAGATACAAAGTCAAAGTCAACAACGAACGAACATCAAGATTTAAAATTCAACGACGAATCAAGGATAAGTAATGAAAACTAGCAGAACAGATTTCGAGACAGGATTTAGGAAAAGTTTTCAGGAGAAGTCCCAAAGGTACGATCTAGGTCAAGATAATGGAAATCATTGGAAATATAATCTAAAATAATCTCAACCTGATATGAGACTGGCAAATCATATTCTCATCTCAACCTAAAAGATATATAAGTTCAACTTATACCTTCCTTCTGGGGTCCACAAACTCATTCCAAGAAAGAATAAAGTTTGATACGGACAAATATTTTAGAAATCAGGACGGACTGGAATGAATGGGAATTTTTTTGAAAAGTTCGAAATAAGATTCCCAGGGGTCATCCCTGGAATCTACCAAGAGTTCCTAATATGTGACAGAGTACCAAAATCCTAAAATATTCTATTACTCAACCTCAATCCCACTACCAAAATATATCGTTTTAGCGACGCCTAAAAACGTCGCTAAAACAACAAAATACGTCGCTAAATATAATTACCGACGTATTTACCGACGTTAAAGCCTTGTCGCTTTTTTCTTAGTCGCTGATCTTTGAAACGTCGCCGAACGTCGCAAGTACCGACAATCAGCGACGTATTGATACGTCGGTATATTACCGACGTCTTCTGTCATTTCGTCGGTACAGTAGCGACGTGGCTAAAGTCGCTACACGTCGGTCTCCGTCCTGGGATTATTACCGACGTTTTACCAACGGTTTTCGACGTATAAGTATCTCCGACGTATCAGGACGTCGGTAAACGTCGGGACCCTTGATCATTTTCTTTGCAGCTTTACTGTCGGTAAACGTCGCAAAGTACGTCGCAAGACGTCAATAATCGTCGGTAAACGTCGGTAGCCTGGATATTTTTTGCAGCTTTACCGTCGGTAAACGTCACAAAGTTGCGTCGGTAAACGCCGGTAATCGTCGGTAAACGTCGATAAATTTGCAAAAAAAAATAAAAAAATAAAACACAAAATGTCCTTTTCTCCCTGCAGTTTAAAAAAATAACCATAAACACAGAATGTCCTTCAGGCAGAGTATCATATACATTAGCAGCTATTCAAAAAGCTGCAGTGAATCCATAAATGGAAGAACTCCATTCTGCTCTAATCATAAACTGTAATGTATCATATCTAGCATGCTTCAACATCCCAAAATATGCAAGAACATACCCACAGAGAACCGACATAGCGATGTGTCACCTTCACATAAAGAACTACCAAGTCTTCATAAATAACCAAAGTCTACACACAACCAACAAATAGAATAGGATCCAACAAATAGGATCCAAACATCCAAGTCTAAACAACCAACAAATATCCAAGTCACAAACATACGATGATACAAACACAAACAAACAGTCACAAATGATCAAACAAACACAAACAAATAGTCCTAACTAGGACTACTAGTGATCTGGTGCAGGAGGGGCACCGCCGTGACGAAGGCGTAAAAACTCCTCATACTCCGCAAGTGAAATCGATACAGATGGAGCGCCAGTCGGTGGAGTCGGTGTCGAAGAAGAAGGCGGTAGAGGCGGCGGAGTCGACGACGATGAAGGCGCACCCAGAGTACCAGCATGCTCCAACGCTGTAAGTCGCTGGTTGTATGAATCCATGATAGATAACATTCTACCACTGCTCTGGACCATCGAATCCTGCGCCAATCTCACCGTCTCGGCCATGGTCACCTGTCCTGTCTGCAACTCCGTCACCGTGCGCTCTAACCCTCCAACGGCGCGCTCTGTCCTCTCAGTCGTCTCCCTGAGGTCCATAATGCCGCGGTCGAGCGCATCCAATCGTGCTAGCAGCGCAGGATCGTCCGTAGGATGCTGAGACTGCTGCTCGATCTGTCGTAGCAGGTCGTCACGGAGAGACTCCATCATCTGGTGGACTCGGGCAGACTCCTGGGACGGCTGTGGACCATGCACACTAGCAGGAGATGTCCTAGAGGACTGGGTCGCAACTAGGGCGCCATAGGATCCCGTACCGTAGTACGTACCCCTACGGAGGCCACCAGCGGCGGTCATCCACAGCTCGTCCTCCGACGGAGCTTGAGTGGGCTGCGAGGAAGTACCGGCCTCTCCTGCATCAGGTGCACTAGCAGCCGCCCGTTCCCGCAGCCTCTTATACTCGGCCTAGAAAGTATGGATAGTACTCTATGATTTCTAATTTCTAATTAATGTACTTATTTTTACTAACTTCATGAATATTTATTTGCATCATATTTACTAAGTTATATTAAAATGGACACGAAGTATTAAATTAAGATAACGTATTGTAATACTTACATAGGTCTGCTCGGCCCTCTCGTCAATAAGGACTCCGCCCTTCCGATGGGTGGCCAGAAAGACGGTCACCATGTCGGCGTTACCGACCTTCCTTACCTGTAATTAAATATATTATCTTAGTAATAATTTATCGGATTTGTATTAAAATAATATTTCTAAAAGAGAAAGACATACCAGACGACGGAAATGTTCCGTCATCGGAATCGACCCACCGCACCACTTCGAGGCATGTTGCCTAGCCGCCTTAGCCTTCTCCGACTTCTCCTTGTACCTTGGCTCGTTGAATCGAGCCTTCATCGCATTCCACTGATCGGGGGTGATCCAACCTTGGATCGGCTTTCCGGCACGATCACGATCCTTCTGATCGTTGATAGAGTCGCGGATCAGCTTGGCAGCGACGGAAGGAAACATCCCCTCGATCTGCTCGGCCCGGTGCGGCGGATAGTAAAACATATCCTAGAACAGTACGAAACCAAATATTTATCAGTTATATATAATATGCATAAATTAAATGATTCATGTTAAAAACAAATCTATTTTAACCTTGAAGCGCGTAAACCAGAAGTTCTTCCTTTCGTCTGGAGCATCAGAGTAGTTAATCCAGGGACCACCATAATTATGCCTCAGCATATCGCCTAGGCGTCTCTGTACCCCTGAAGGACGATATCTATACATACATATTATATTCATGAAAAAAGTTAATTTATGATAAAAACAGAAAGAAAAAAAAATAATAAACCAAAATACCTACTTTGTACCGTCGGCCCAGATCTCCGTCCTTCCCTCCTCCGGAGGTGCGCACGCATCATCTTCATGATGCTGGTCGGCCGTCGGCGCATCCTCCTCGGCCATCTGCTCATCCGTCTCCATCGTCGTATCAACATCAGGAACGCTAGACGGGGGAGCCCTCTCAACAGGTCTGGAACTACTCGTCCCAGGAGATATGCCACGTGACGTCGTCCCAACCGGCCCAGCTACTGTCCGATATGGAGGAGTAATCGGCGACGAGGATCCAGAGCCGGTACCAATAGGAGGTACCGAAGGCAAACTCCGTCCCCTAGCAGTACCTGTAGGAAGTACCGGATGATCCCGACCTCCTCGTGGCCCTCGCAAATGTCCGCGACGACCTGCCATACCTGATAACAGCATATGATAGTACAAGATATAATAGAGACTAGAAATATGACAGTACAACAAATAATAGAGACTAGAAATATGACAGTACAACAAATAATAGAGACTAGAAATATGACAGTACAACAAAGATAATAACCAAGGTAACATATGATGATACATTCTACAATAAACATCTAAGTCCAGATAATATCTCTCTCAATCATCTTCAGAATAATCATCTTGTTCGTCTTCCTCGACCTCATCTTCCTCTTCCTCCTCATCTTCACTTTCGTCTTCACCTTCGTCGGCTTCGCCTTCCTCTTCGGATAATTCTACATCTTCGCCTTGTAGCGATCGACACCACAAAATCTGCAGGCGTCTTCATCCTTGTCGTCTTTGTAGTACAACATGCACCCGTTGCGACAGGCATCGATTTTTTCATATCCCATCCAGAGCGATCTAACCATCCTCTTAGACCGGTAGAAGTCTTTAGGCAACTTCGCACCCTCAGGCAATATTTCTATAAGCAACTCCATAATACGGTTGTAGCAATCTTGCGACATGTTAAAATCGGACTTGATGCTCAACAATCTTGTAACCACCTCCAACGGTGAATGATCCTCACAACCAGGATATAATGGAGTCCTTGCATTCTCCAGCAACTCCATGAACTGTGCAGCATCGGGGTTCGGTGCCTCCTCAGGTGCATCATGATCATCCGGATCGAAACTAGGCCCGGCCGCGTCAAAAACCATGTTCACCAACCCATCGTCGTAAGGAGCGTTGTTGTGGACATCAACATAAGGCTCGTACTCCGATGCTAAAGACACAAGTTCTCCGTGCTCGCTCCACTGATAGTAATTCGGCGTGAAACCCTTCGAGTACAAATGATACGTGACATCCACTTCTGGATGATATTTCAAGTTACGACATCTCACACACGGACACTTAATTTTGGTACCGTCCATGTACTGAGGGAACGCCTTGGCAAACTGCAGGAACTGGTGTACACCCTCTATGAATTCATCCCGCACACCGCACATGTCATCAGGATGACGGTTGTACATCCAAGTACGATTCCGCAGATAGTAATTCAGCTCCATAATTCTGTAAGATAGATACATCAAGGTAGTGAATGATATGCAAGTGTCAAAGCTTTTCCGATGGATTGCATTTATCTTTTCATCCATTCATTCATGCATTGCATTTATCTTTTCAGTTGTGCATATCATTACCTACTATTATACATGCATTTATCTTTTCATCCATTCATTCATGCATTGCATTTACATTGGATGTGAAAATCTGTATCGTAAGACAAACTAAACATAATTAGTATATAATCATGTAACTGGTGGATCCGCTAGCTAGTAAGCCGGATGTACTTAATATCAGAGAGTATCAGATTAGTATCAGTATATAGGTTAGGTAGACCGTATCAAACGCATATTGGAATAGTAGGCCGAGATAGGAGGCCGAGATAGTCGAATGAGAAGAAGGGAAGAAGGGAGGAGCAGATGGGACAGTCTAAGGTACAAGTTACATATCAAATCCAACCAAAATAACAAGATACAACCCACACTATAATTAACTTCTCGCGCCATTGTCATGTGCCACAGCCTTCTATTTCTACTAATTAACTTCTCGCGCCATTAATTGGACAGTCTAAGGTAATCATGGTTGTGACATTTATGCGGTAGAACAACTAATTAAAGAGATGGTGCACTTGATAATATAGTACTTGATTCATCGTGACAACGTCAAACATTTGTTGCCTATTACCATCATTATATTTGTGCCAACTATAAGACGATCTACCAAATATCGTGACTGTGGGATAAATTACAAAAAACTTCTCGTTAGAATTTCGTCTTTTGTATAGAAAGACCTATTAATCAAAATCGCAAGCTCGACCAAAAATATGCATATAAATAATATGTACATGACCAAGGATTAGGGTTTACCTGGGTTATCGGGTTAGGGGGCTGGAGGCGGGGGGCTGTAGGCGGAGGGGGCTGGAGGAGGGGGCTAGCTGGAGGAGGGGACTGGAGGAGGAGGGGCTGGAGGAGGGGGCTGGAGGCGGTCGGGAGAGAGGGGGTCGGGTATCGGAGGGGAGAGAGGGGGTCGGGAGCCGGAGGGGTTGGGAGCCGGAGGGGAAAGAGGGGGTCGGGTGCCGGAAGGGAGAGGTGGGGTCGGGTGCCGAAGGGGAGAGAGGGGGTCGGGAGCCGGAGGAGAGAGGGGGTCGGGAGCCGGAGGAGAGAGAGGGTCGGGTTAAATGGGGGGAATCCAAAAATTGGGGGGGGGGATGAAAAATCAAACCTATATGCTCATTTTAGCGACGTTACTTATCGACGTCGGTAATCGTCGAAAAATTATAATTAGCGACGTAAAGAAGCATCGCTACGAGTCGCTAATTTAAAAAAAATAAGCGATGTCTACAAAAACGTCGGTAATCGTCACTAATTAGCGATATTTACCGACTTATCAGCAACGTCAATTTTTTTAGTTAAAATTGCGTCGCTGGACGTCACGGATCGTCGCTAACAGTGACGTTCTGCGACGTTTTTCCATTTCGTCGCTAAATTGCTTTGCTTTAGCGACGTTTTACTTAAACGTCGCTAGTTTCGTCGGTAATATGACTTATTTTGGTAGTGTCCTAGGGCAGGCTCGTAGTAGTACAGATAAGCTCAAGTACTACCACGACTTCGTATTAATAGCAAAGACTGACCTGCATGGGCTACCACTAAAAATGTGTCACGTCCCGTACCCGGATATACGGGTACGAATACGTGGGCCACGCCCAGCCTACGCCGCTGTATCGGCGGTAGAACGCTGTCAAGTACTATACTAACTACAACATCTAAAGATCCATAACTAGAAATGTACTCATGTCACATCAGAAAAACTAAGGAAGATAAGACGAGAAATAATAACAATATCACTAGAACAACTAGAATCTACAATGATCATAAGACAGAAAAATAAAGAAGGAACAACAAGACTAACTAAAGATAACTACTAGGCAACTCACATAGAAGAATAGTGAGATCCACCTTAGCTAGCAACATCATAAAGTCCAATACTGAGGGCACAACAATTCCTAAAATTTTGTCAACATATCCAGTCAGGATGAAACAAGCACAAATCTCAAATAACAGTTCTAGTTAGACGATATTGAAAATATAGCAGTAAATAGAGAGAATATACAAGAAATCATGAAATGTACATGTGAGTATCATGGCAAGGTAAGCTGTAAATCTAGAGCTAGAACAAGACAAGTAAAACTGATCATGACATGTACAAGAATCAAGAATCATCTATCTAGGTGTGTGAGTACTAGCTACAATATGTGGCCGGCTTGGGAACTTGCACAATAGTAACAGGCCTGGCTAACCATACGTGGGGTGTATGATCAACACTCACAATCAATAGGTGCACAATAGGCTTAGAACACACATCTACACTAATACTCCCGTCCTCCGACTAGTATAGTGGATCCAACCATGACACATCATGACACGCGATTCTCCGAGAGGGTAGCTAGCCTTCGCAGGAGTCGTGTCTATACAATGCACAAGGAACAAGAAAAACTTACACAAGATATACCAAGGAAAGCGAGGAATAACATCTCATGACGGGATCCAGAGAAATACCAATCCGTGTGAACAATGTGTCAAGAGAACAAGGATATCTACACTAAATACAAGAAACATAAACGATATAATAAAACAGAAATATTATCAGAGAATGTACTCACCTACGATGTGATGGATAAGTCGACTGAGTCCAAGAACAGTGCCTCGAGGACCTATAGATGGAATACTTTATCAATATAATGATTTGGAAGTGAAACTAAGTCATACTTGAGTCAAAATAGGTCAAGACACGCCAAACTAAGTCAGTCTAGGTCAAACAAGGTCAAACTAGATTGTACGGGGTCAATCTAAGTCATATTAGGCCTAACAAAGTCATACTAGGTCAGGACAGGTCTAGTTAGGTCAACCTTGGTCATAGGAGAACATTGGAAGTCAATCCGAATCAAACTAGGTCAAAAATTGACTTACAGTTGACTTTTGGTCAACGAGTCAACTCTGGTCAACTCAAGGTCAACCCTAGGTCAATAGTGACTAACAGTTGACTTTTGGTCAACCGTTCAAGTCTAATGGAATTTGGGACTAAATTGGGTAAAGTGTTGACCTATAGTTGACTTTTGGTCTAAAAAGTCAACTGTGGTCAACCAAGGTCAAGACTAGGTCTAGGCGACTATTTTTAATCATTACCAACCCTTACAATCCATATCCGACTCATTCTCAAACTCCTATTCTTCTCCTTCTCCTTATTCCTATTCTTCTTCTCATTCTCCTTCTCATTCTCCTCCTCATTCTCCTCCTTCCCTCATTCTCCTTCTCATTCTCCTTCTCATTCTCCTCCTTATTCTCCTTCTTCCCTCGTTCTCCTTCTCATTCTCCTCCTCATTCTCCTTCTCATTCTCCTTCTTCCCTCATTCTCCTTCTCATTCTTCTTCTCATTCTCCTCCTCATTGTCCTTCTCATTCTCCTTCTCATTCTCCTTCTCATTCTCATTCTCCTCCTCATTCTCCTTCTTCTTCTAATTCTTCTACTCTTACTTCCTCTACTTCTCCTTCCTCTTCCACTCTCTCTTTATATATATATATATATAATCTCACAACACACATCTATATATATATATATATATATATATATATATATATATATATATATATATATATATATATATATATATATATATATATATATATATATAAATATATACACACACACACACATATATATATATATATTTATATATATTATATATATATATATATATATATATATATATATATATATATATATATATATATATATATATATATATATATAGACACACTCTCACACTCTCACACACACATATATATATATATATATATATATATATATATATATATATATATATATATATATATATATATATATATATATATATATATATGTGTGTGTGTGTGTGTGTGTGTGTAGAGGAGAGTTGTGGTGGTGTGAGAAAGTGAAAATATATATATATATATATATATATATATATATATATATATATATATATATATATATATATATATATATATATATATAGACACACTCTCACACTCTCTAAAGATTTAATTAGGATTTTTCCTTTAGAGAGGAGTATACATGTATATATATATATATATATATATATATATATATATATATATATATATATATATATATATATATATATATATATATATATATATATATATATATATATATATAAATATATATATACATGTATACTCCTCTCTAAAGGAAAAATCCTAATTAAATCCTTAAACTATATTTCTAGGGAAACCTACAAATTCTATGGGCAAAATGTAAAGGGTGGTCTACTCCTCATTTATGGTAAGAAAATAAAAGCAAAAGAGAATTAATGAAGGTTTTAAAAGCATACCTAATTGATCTTCTTGAAGGAGAAGAAACTTAAAAAAAAAATGGAATGGAGAGAGAGAGATTGCTTTGGAGTGAAGCAAAGGAGAGGGGGGTGCTGCTCCATACATGGCCGGCCACATTTTAGAGGGTTGGGGGCATTTGGCAATTTACCAAAATGCCCTCCAAGTCAAAGAAATGAGTGGTTTTGAGTTGGGGTCAAAATGGTAACTTGAAAACTCCAATTTCAAGTTCTAAATCTAATTCTAATCCCTAATCCCACTAAAATCAAATGGGACTAGTCAAATATAAATATCTGGGTTTGGTCATGACAAGTTGGTCGGTTCCAGTTGGGTCCCGATCAGAGTCTAAGCTACCCCGGGTCCCCGATACAAGTCAGAATGAGCTGAAATTCGAACCCGACTCAAATAATCCCAAAACAATATCATATATAATAAAATAAATTTCAAAAAATATTCATAAGTACAAAATGACAAAAATACCCCTGTTCCTAAAAACTGGGGGTGACAGATTCCGAGAAAATGACTGGTCTGGTGCTCCTAAATTAAAAGTCATGGTAACGTGCTTATGAGGATCAAGGAAAAGAGTGTGAAATCAATTAATAATTAAATGGTCTAAATTGACCCGAACTTGCGCGATACAAAAGGAGCACAAGGGAACGAGTTTGGATGGGACATGATATATCGACGTGACGGTAATCTCGTCTACTACAAACTTCAAGAAGAAAGTTTCCAGAGACTGGCATCCCTGATGCTCTAGAAATCCAAGTCACGGTAAAGAGCATTAAATCAAATAATAATCAAATAATAATATATTTTACAACTAATTGAATTATAAAATTGAAAAAAATAAGGCCTAAATTCAGGGGCTTACATCTTTCTCTCAGCGTATTAGCAGTGGCAATACAGGTGAAGAATCGATCAATTACATCAGAGATCTGGAATTTCGAATGATTTAGAAACCTATTGATTTGAACTCTTTGTTGATCAAGGTCGTTCCAATTGACATTTGATGGATCTCGACGAACTCTGTTGTTTTAACGTTCTTTTGATCCAGTGAATCATTGGAAAGAACGTTCGAACTCATAAATCTACTTCTAAGTTGAGTGCTGATTTTCTTTAGATCCATTCTTCTCCTCATGATTGATCAGATCTGAAGAATCCAGATCAGTGCACAAATAAATTGACTTGCTGTCTTGAAGAGCAGTTGAGGTAAGAATTGTTTGAGTATTCTTAGCTTGCAAATTAGACTTGTTCTCTGATCAATTTTGGATCTGATCGATTCTGAACGTTGATCGATCTTCTTCACTAGAGTGCCTATATTTCTGTCGAAGCCATTTATTCCATCATAACCACCCAATTCGATCCTCCGAATCATCAAAATTGTAAGTATTGAAGTATATGGCCATATTTGGAATTAGGTTGTTTGTTGAATATTGATTATATTCTTGAGTTCTTGAGTTGCTTTTAAACCTTTTCCATCATTTTCGTATCAGATTTGTGAATTAGTTGGAAAACTTGTGTCCAGTCGTTCGAAGGAATTCTTGCCTATAGCATAAATCAGATTTTCAAGGTAAACTCTAATTCTATGAATTCAGACTTTAGATCAGATTTTTGTGATATACACAGATGTATCAAATAGTATCAATAGGCTAAGAACAAACTATTGTAGACTTCTTTGTTTATACTTTACTGGAAAGTGTATAAGCATGGAAAAGAATAAAGAAAGATTCATGCAGCCAGGGAGCCCCATGCGGCTCAGACAAGTTCATGTGACTCAAGGATCCATGCGGCTCAAGCGTCTATGCGGCTCAAACAAGTCCTATGCGGCTCAGAGAGGAGCCACGTGGCCTGCAAACAGCTCTTCCGTTTGTCCTTTACTGCATTAAATGCCTTGACGGCTGACAGCTCTGACACATGACAGCCCTGACACAAAAATACAATTATGACTCCGTCATAATGGCAAATTCCTAGGGAAACGAAGAAAATCTCTGACACGATCCCCCGAGATCCAGAAACTGTCATGCGGCCTTGACACGTGGACAGTCGCATGCGGCTCGAGCAGAGACCACCCCATGCGGTTCAGGCCGAAGCTGTCCCATGCGGCTCAGGCCGAAGCTATCTTATGCGGCTCACGAAGACTATCCCCATGCGGCTCACAAAGACTACTCCCATGCGGCTCACGAGGACTATCTCCATGCGGTTCACGAAGAAAACACCCATCATGCGGTCACCTACACTCATGCGGCTCAGATTTCTGCAGTGGCTCGCGTTTAAGATATGTGGCATGATAGCGGGACACGTGGCATCAAATCGATCGAAATCCCTCAACAAATCCTAATAAAATATTAGGATCAAATCAGATCATTTGCAATCAAGCAAATTAATGACACGTGTCAGGAAATCCGAGGTTGGTATGACAAATCAGGAGGATTTATGTCAATCATCATTAATTACCCACAAAAGATTTGATACAATCATATTTATTGCTCAAATCTCGTATATTCAAGATGAACGGCCCAGATCCAGTGATCCTTAGCCGCCGACTTTTAAGAATGGGCAATCATTGCAAACCCTAATGATGCCCTCCACTCTTATAAATAGCAAGGTGCCATTCCCTTGCAAAAGACATATAAAGAAAAAGAGGAGACTCTCGGATAAAAAAAGAAGACACAGAGATCTAGAGAGCCAGAGAGAGAATATACAGAGAGCGAGCGGAGAGCATTTCTTCATCAACGCCGAGCAGTTCTTCTACAGAGCCAAAGCTGCACCCGATCGTCCAAGGAGTAAGGCAGAGCGGCCGTCGCTTTTCCGAGCCTCTATCGTCACCGCCCAGAATCTAAAATAAACAATTGTACTTAGATTGCTGTACCTAGGTTTTCGTCCCTAGGCTTTCTTTGTACAAGCGAGTTTGTATTGTGAAGTAAAAGTCCAGTCCTCCGATAATTGTTCTGCTCTTTTATATTTCATGGCAAACACGATGGCGACTCTGCTGGGGACAAACTCCTCCACGGCTGAGGAGTTGGTGAAGCAATCGGATGCAGCCAAACTTGGCTCCACGCAACAGAAGATGGTCGTCCGCTTCGACCAACAGGCGTTTCAAGAAATGCTCTATGAAGGAAGCGCTGGCCCGGTCCAGAAGCGAACCAGCACAAAGAAAGCTCGCAGCGAGTGGAGGCCAAAATCATTTGCTCCTCTCCAAGCTCTGGACGAAGCACTCTCTGCTGCCCAAGACGGCGAAGGCGACTCTCGCACAGCCCCACTTCGAGCCATAGAGGACTCTGCTGTCCCCAAGTCCGATAGAGGAAAGTACTACGATGCTGGACTTGTAGGGGCAAAGAGCGATCCTATGTGCTCCAGAAAGAAATCGAACAAGGGCACTAGCCGCAAGACGAAGACTCATGCGGCCAAGATTGCCAGCCGCATGACTGATGACCATGCGGCTGAGACTGCAAGACGAATACATTATACTCATGCGGCCAGGGTTTCCAGCCGCATGAAGAATACTAATGCGGCTGAGACTTTCAGCCACATGACGAAAGCCCATGCGGCTTCGACTACCAGCCGCATGGAGACTATTGATTTCAGCCGCATGTCGCCTGCTCCACGCGACTCTGTCTTCGATCGCCTCTCCTATGGTCCTGATCTCTTGTGCTTCCAAGAAGACATGTCTGACTCTCTCTAGCACCACCTAGACTCTTCCTACTATGTGCCCTCACGCACTAGAGTGAAGAAGTCTAGGGCAGCACAAGCTTGGCAAGCTCGGTTCGCTGATTCGACCTCTGACCATCCGAGCATTCCACATACTGTTATACGGACCTCAGATGGAAAGTTATACAGAACCACTCGAGTCCAGCCCCCGGCGGCAAACGGACCGAGAGGTTCCCAAAAATCTTCCAAAATCTAGGGAGCAAACATGGTCGATCCGAACCCATCTGACTTGCGTGTGGCCATCCTCCATAAACGCAAGGAAAGAGAAGGTGCCTCGGGGTGCAAAGAGTCCTCCCACGGACGTCACTGCACCCAAATCATCGTCAACTGTTGTTGCAACAACGCGACGGTACGAGAAGACTGGCAGTCCATCTTCCAAAGACTGCAACAAATATGTTCAGAAGATGAGGCGCCTCCCGTCGTCTCCTGCAACTCTACTCAGAAAATCCCTGCCGATGGGAGAGGAAAGAAGACCAATGCTCCCAGCCCCAAGATTTCAACTACTATGACTAAAAGACTATCATCTAAACGGGTGCCCACCACCGGAGCTTCCAAGGTACCCATTCAAAGACAAAATCTGCTTCAGTGGGAGATTCATCAACCACAACACTAGGGGTTGCTGGGACTGGGGGTAGCACTCCTCAGAACATCCATGATAATCCGATGTTCCAAGGAGATGAGCCAGAAGAAATAACTCTCCCATCAGATACGGCAAGGACCGACGTCCCCGAGGACGTCCACGACTCCCAAGATGAAGCAAACTCTGAAGCTGGGGGTACTATCCCTTCTGAGTCCGAACCAGAGGAGAACATTCCCATATACCCCGATGACTTCTCACTGCGGGGGTATGATTCGGAGGGCTCATCCTCTACCGTTTCTTCCATCTCTCCTCATGTAAAGACGGTGTTCATGACGGATAGCAATCAAGGTGGTTCCAGTGATCGCCAACGTATCGACACTTTGGAGGCCATACTGCATGCCTTAGTCAAGTCTGTGGACAAGATCAAAGCGGCCCTTCCAACTCTCCAAGAAGGGACGCCTGGCCAAACAAGTGCGGGTCCCGCGGTCAATTCGGACTCGAACTCAGTAGCACCGAACCCGGGCAACAATCCTCCTGAAATGACGGCCCCCACCGCTGTAGATGAGGCCAGGGAAGCAAGAACAGAGGTCCAGGAGCTCCGAGTCATGTTTCACGCTTGAGAAAACTCTCAAGACCTCAGAATACGGCAGCCGTACCCTGCTGCATGGAGGGATGTCCCCTTCCCGCCAAGATATAAGCCGTTCAACATCAACCCGTATGATGGCAAGACCTCCGCCAGTCGGTACATCACTTACTTCGAGGTCACCACCGACCATCTGCCTCATGACGATGCCATCCTCACACGATTATTCATTGGGGCATTGGAAGGAGTCGCCTTCGACTGGTATCGCAACCTACCAGACAACTGTATCCACTCCTTCGCCGGCTTCAAGCGTATGTTCTTGGAGAGATTCTACGAAGTAGGACAGGACATCACAATGTCCACCCACATGGACGTCGTCCAAGGGGAGAAAGAGATGACAAGGAACTATATCGAGCGGTTTTGCCAAACCGTAATGAAGTTGCCGTCTTGAAATCCGGATTCCTCCTTGATTGAAATTTACCAAAAGAGATTGCTCCCAACAATCAGTCTCTAGATGGGCGAAAGTCAATTTAAGGACTGGAAGACATTCATCATCAGTGCCACTAGTGCCGAAAAACAGTTGAAGAAGGCTCGCCAATTGGGATTGCACATTTCAGAGGGAGAAGACAAGAGCAGGCGTCCCAACGCCAACAACAACAATGGGAGTAGCTCCTCCAACAATCGGGACAACAAGGGCAAGCAGGCTATGGTGGCCGGCACAGCCCAGAAACCCGAGTCAAAGCCGGCGGACAAGCAATGGCCATAAATGACCTACTCCTTCAAAGACGGCCACGTTAAGCCCATCTTGGACATGCTCATACAAGAAGACAGAATTCAGCTCCCTCCACCAAGACGGAAACCTCGGCCGGCAGAAATGGAGAACCCAAAGTACTGCCATTACCACCGCTACGTCCACCATGCTACACACGACTGCTACCAACTAAAACGGTACATCCAAAATCTTATCGATTTGAACGCTCTGGCCATCGATTTCGAGGAGGTAACTGTGGCAGCCAATATGGTGTCAGTACAATTTGGCAGTTTCCCTCCAACAGAAACTCAAGACGGTGTGGTACCCATCCCTCTAGCGATAATAGAAATTGCTAATCTTCTGCCTCCCCGAATCAGGCTGTTGGTCTAGTGCCCCTCACCACATCACGAGAAGAGATCATGTGGGTCCATCCAGACTTGGTATCAGAGGTGAATCAGCCCACACCATCTTCTATTTGCAAGAAGAAGAGTGGAAAAGTCAGGTCCTGCCACACAAATCTCGGCCGATATCGAAGAAGCTACAGCCGTCATCACGCGGTCTGGGGCACAATCCCAACCCGTGGCTGATAACTCAGCTAAAGATTATCAGCCCGCTACTACTGACGCTCCAGGACCTGCTCAGCCTCCGACGACCGACAAGCCTAGGCCGAAGGAGACTCGCTTTGATAAATCCCTCCGAAAAGAGGCACCTCAGGGGCTGGAGAGGCGCTACAAATTTGACATCTTGGCACAACCGAGCTTCTGAGACTCTCGAAGGATGTTCGCACGGCTTTGAGCGATGCACTTCAGAATACCGACGCCTACCTGGCTCAGGTCAACCTCACGGGAGACAGCCCGCCTGCAGATTTCCAAGACAACGCTTGCACGGAAGCGATACCCAACATTGTCTTCACTCCGCAGGATATGCTCATCAAAACCAACCTGTACGATCCCCCGTTATATTACACTTGATACATCGGTGACATAAAGGTGGATCGGATGCACATTGATCATGGTTCTTCCATAAACATCATCCCGAAGGATTTGTTACATCATCTCCGCATCCCTATGCATCGCCTGACGCCGACAAGCACCGCCATCAGCAGTTTCAATTCGGGCAGGAGCTACCCGATTGGGAAGATTCGTCTGAAGTGCCAAATTGGCGATCTCCAGTCAGAAGTCACCTGTTACGTCATAGATTCAGACACTTATTACAATATCCTCCTGGGGCGCCCTTGGATACACGATTATATGATCGTACATTCCACGCTGCACCAATGCTTCAAGTATATCGACAAATACGGCTTTGTGAGGACAGAATTTACCGACATCGATCCTTCAAAGGGGTCGAATCCTACTACTCAGACTCCTGCCTATACGAAAAATCTAAAAGACACCTTGGTGAAGGAGATATGCCAGCTCAGACAGCCACAGGATCAGAAGAACCCCTAACGATCCACCTCCAAGCTCACAAACCTGGCAAGTCCGTACCCCTTATAGCCACTCTGCATAAGGACGCAATCAGCCTTTCGGCACAAGAAGAGCAAATGATAATCCGGCTGCCAAGGTCTGGCCAAGTACCCAGACCCACAACGGAGCCATTGACAATCAGGCTGCCGAGAGTCGGCCAACCGCAAATGGAAAAGCTCAATCCCTCCGACAAGCCAATGACGATACGCCTTCCCAAGAAGAGTCGTCATCCCGATGCAAGGTCTGGGACTTCTAGCGAACCAGCCACTCTCCGTCCAGCATCGAGTACCAAACTGGGGGTCGCTAGTCTGCCAACAACTCTACGCTCTGCTCCACCAGCTGAACCCCTAATGATCAAGCTGCCCAGGTCGTCCTCTCAGTCTTCGTTTAAACAGGGGGTAGCCGAAGAGGAACCGGAGCTAGCCAAATATGTGGCTGCCCACACTGATGTTCCCTCCGCAGATGATGTAATCCCGCTAGAAAAGATACCTTACTTCATCAATAAAGGGCTATCTTTGAACTACCTCGAGCTTAATAAGCTTTGTACAATATATGCTATGGAACACGGTATAGGCACTCACCTACACACACAGGTGATGAATGTTTATACCGCAAACTAGCTTACCCCTGTGGAAGATGCTTACCGTATAATCGAGGGAGGGGACCATCCAATCATCTTCGGCCGGAAGAAAGATCCGCAGCCCTTCACCATAGAAGAAGTCGATCTTGAATCAGATGTCGGGATACTGCCTCTGTATATTTATAGCCCCCAATCCAAATACCTCATGTAAAAACAGGGGTATGATCTGGAGACTACGCCAGGCTTGAACTACGGCACCGGACGACGATTACCTTTGAAGCCACCGGTCCCGACTGGCAAACCACGGGACGACTATAGTAAGACTCGATGTGGATTAGGGTATGTTACACCCACAACGACCCCTGAAAGTTCAGACGAAGAATGCGACTGGCATTCACATTCAACCGGGTCACCAACTTCTGATTCGGACACCAGCATCGGAGACGTATTCAGACAAGTCCTGTCAGTCAACATGGCATTCGCCGACGCTTACGAAGAAGATGAAGACATACCTAAAATCCTTGAGTTAGAGCCGTAGGCCCAACAGTTGGATACACAATGGGAAAAGTGGTTTGAACAGAGAGAACCTCCGACTGAAGATGAGGTCATACAAGTGGATCTCGGCAGCGAATCTTCTCCAAAACCAATCTTCGTCAGTAAAAGCCTAACAGACGAAGAGCGAGAGTCTCTACTGGAACTTGTCAAAGAATATATTGATGTGTTCGTCTGGAGCTATGAAGACATGCCAGGGTTAAATCCCAATATTGCTCTTCACAAGCTCAACATTCGGCCAGATGCAAAGCCAGTCAAGCAACAACAACGACGCTTCTGCCCGGGCATCATGGATGCGGTCGAAGCCGAAGTCAACAAACTCATAGCCAGCGGCTTCATACACAAAGAGGAACATCCAGACTGGATGGCCAACATAGTACCGGTCCTCAAGAAGAATGGGAAGATTCGAATCTGTATCGACTTCCGCAATCCGAACGAGGCATGGCCCAAAGATGAATTCTCCCTCCCTATCATAGACATCATGATTGACAACATCTGCGGCTTTGAACGTATGTCATTCACGGATGGCTTCTCGGGGTACAACCAAATCAAAATGTCTCCTGACGACAAAAAGCATACATCATTCCGAACACCGATTGGCACATACTGCTACACAGTTATGCCTTTCGGTTTAAAGAATGCCGACGTCATATATCAAAGAGCCATGAGTATCATCTTCAGAGACCACTTACGCAAGACGGTGGAGTACTATGTTGATGACATCGCCGTCAAGAGTCGCTGTAAGGAAGACCATCAGCAGGATCTGAGGACGGTATTCGACCTGATGCGAGCATACAATTTGAAAATGAACCCTACGAAGTCCTTCTTGGGCGTATCCAGCGGAAAGTTCTTGGGGTTCATCATCATCGTCCAGGGTATCCATGTAGACCCTGAGAATACAAAGGCAATTATGGAGATGGTTCCCCCGAGAAATCTTCGTAAACTCAGAGGCCTTCAAGGGAGGATAGCTTACATCAGGAGGTTTATTTCTAACCTCTCCGGGTGATGTCGACCATTCACCCATCTCATGAAGAAAGGCGTCTCATTCGTATGGGACGAAGAATGTCGGCGTGCCTTCGACAGCATCAAAGAATATTTGTTGAACCCTCCAGTCCTAGTGGCCCCGATTGCTGAAAAACTATTTCTGCTCTATGTACGCATAATGGAGCATTCTCTTGGCGCCATGCTAGCACAAAATAACGATGTAGGCCATGAACAAGCCATATATTATCTCAGTCGAATGATGATTGGGCCAGAGCACCGATACACCGTCGTGAAAAAGGAATGCCTCGCCCTGGTGTTCGCCATTCAAAAGATGCGGCACTATGTCACGGGACAAACCATACATGTGATCTCACGAGTCAACCCTCTCAGGGTCCTCATGACTAAACCAGGGTCACTTAGCTCTTGCCTCGCTACATGGGCAATATTGCTGTCCCCTTATCATATGATCTTCGTCCCACAAAAGGCTGTTAAAGGTCAAGCCCTGGCAGACTTTTTGGCAGCCCACCCGGGCTCGGAGTCGTCCAGAATAGATAAAGAAATCCCAGATGAGGTCGCCGACTCGCATGCAACCGACTCGCATGCAACCTCTCACGATGATATATGGTGAATGTTCTTCGACGACGCCTCAAGGATCGGACCTAAAGGCAACATCGTCGTCGGAGTTGGGGTGGTGCTGGTTTCTCCCTCCGGATTGGTGATCAATCGCGCTTATTCCCTCACAGAACCCTGCTCTAATAATGTGGCCGAGTACAACGCTTTGGTCATTGGCTTCCAACTTGCAAGAGAGCTGGGGGTAGAATATCTTGAAGCATACAGCGATTCTTAGTTAATCGTCAATCAGATTTGGGGCTCATACGAAGTCCGCCACGAAGACATGGTCCCCTATCACCAAATAGCGATCAACATTATTTTGTCGTTCGAGGGGTTCTTCATCGAACACGTTCCAGACTCCGAAATATCGAAGCCGATGCCCTAGCTGGCCTTGCCGCTTCCCTAGCAGTTCCGAACTATGCTCGCCAATCAGTGGATGTGATAGGCCATGAACAGGTCTGTCCCAAGAATAATGTTCAATTCATGGCGAGTTATTCCGCCCAGACGATTGACGAAGTCCCGGACTGGAGACAACCATTCATTGACTTCGTAGTCTACGACATCCTGCCCGAGAACCCAAAGGAAGCCACTTCCATCAGAAGGCGTTCTCTCAGATTCTTCTACGATACAGAGACGAAAATGCTGTATCGGCGATCCTACGATGGATTATTGCTTCGGTGTCTGTCAAATGCAGAAGCTAAAGAAGCCATACGCGAAGCTCATGACGGTGTCTGCGGGGCCCATCAGTCTGGCCTTAAATTGCAAGACCGTCTTCGTCGAATGGGCTACTATTGGCCTACGATGGTAGCAGATGCGATAGACTATGCTAGAAAGTGCAAAGCTTGCCAAGTCCATACGAACTTCATCCACCAAACATCCGAATTTCTATATCTGATAGTGGCGTCCTGGCCGTTCGAAGCATGGAGAATGGATATCATCGGTTCGATTACTCCACCTTCCTCTCGAAAACATCGCTTCATTCTCGCAATCACAGATTACTTCTCCAAATGGACGGAAGCTGTCCCGCTTGCAGAAGTAAAGACTTAAAACGTGATCAGCTTCCTCAAGCATCACGTCATCTATCGCTTTGGACTGCCCCGAAGGATCATCCACGATAATGGTTCGCAGTTTGCAAGCCACGCCATCTATCGGCTCTGTGACAAGCACCGTATCCAGAATATTGCTTCAACGCCATACAACCCTGCAGCAAATGGGTTGGCAGAAGCATTCAATAAAATAATCATCAAACTTCTCAAGAAGTTCGTATCGTCCAACAAACACGACTGGAACGAGAAGCTTGGCGAATGCTTATGGGCGTACCGCACTACAGTCCGAACAGCCACAAGGAACACACCATTCTTCCTGGTGTACGGATGCGAGGCAGTTTTCCCGTTGGAGACTCAAATACCCTCACTCCGCGTTGCCCTTACTTATCAATTGATGACGGACGATAACTACCGTCGCCGACTACAAGAATTGGAGGCCTTAGATGAAAAGCGCCTCCTGGCCCAGCAACAGATCGAGCTATACCAAGCACGCATCTCCGGAGCCTTCAACAAGAAGGTTAAAATCAGAACATTCCAAGTGGGTGATCTCGTTCTGGCAGTCCGGAGGTCGATGGTCATGACTCACAAGACCGTCGGCAAGTTCCAGCCAAAATGGGAAGGTTCATTTATCATCGAGGCTGTATTCTCCAACGGCGCTTACCTCCTCGTAAAACAAAATGGAGACTTGCTCATGTTGCCCGTCAACGACAAGTTTCTAAAGAAATATTATGTCTAAACGACATATTCCAGATCCTTAAGTTATGTACCCGCTGGTACCGCTGAACTCACATCCACAATATTCTAGATTATCGAGTTATATACCCGCTGGTACCTCTGAACTCACATCCACAATCTTGAGTTATGTGCCCGCTGGTACCGCTGAACTCACATCCACAACATTCCAGATCCTTGAGTTATGTACCCGTTGGTACCGCTGAACTCACATCCACAACATTCCAGATTATCGAGTTATGTACCCGCTGGTGTCGCTGAACTCACATTTCCAAATCCCAGATTATCGAGTTATGTGCCCGCATGTGCCTCTGAACTCACCTTTCGGTCACTCTTTCAGATAGTAAGTCATGTATGACCATACCTCTTAACTTTCTTCCTGGAAGAGATCCTCCCTCATGATCTACTACCCGTACTCCCAGTGCACAAAAAGGGTAACAGATCCACAAATTTTTAAAACGGCCATGTCCTTATTACCTCTGAGTCGTTTCACTTCCGCCAAAAATAAATCACCCCTTTACATAGAGCTTCCATGTCCTCATTACCTCTGAGTCGTTCTATGTGCCCTCCATCATTGAGCCTACTCCTGCCATGTCCTTATTACCTCTGAGTGGGAAGGCTCCGTCGAAGAAACCTTCATGCTTGCCATGTCCTCATTACCTCTGATTAAGTATGTTGATTCCCTTTTGATTTATTATCCGTACCCACAATCGGAGTACGCCAAGGATAATAAGTCCACAAATATTCTCTGCTGAGTCTACTCCTACCATGTCCTCATTACCTCTGAGTAGGAAGACTCCGCGGTAAAACCTTCGTACTTGCCATGTCCTCATTACCTCTAAGTAAGTATGTTGCTTCTCTCTCGTCTTATTATCCGTACCCTGAACCAGGATATGCCAGGGGTAATAGGCCCACAAATGTTCTCTGTTGACCACAAATATCCTCCGTTGAGTCCACTCCTGCCATGTCCTCATTACCTCTGAGTAGGAAGACTCCGCGGTAAAACCTTCGTACTTGCCATGTCCTCATTACCTCTGAGTAAGTATGTTGGTTCTCTCTCGTCTTATTATCTGTACCCTGAACCAGGGTACGCCAAGGGTAATAGGTCCACAAATGTCCTCTGTTGACCACAAATATCCTCCGTTGAGTCCACTCCTGCCATGTCCTCATTACCTCTGAGTAGGAAGACTCCACGATAAATCCCTCATACTTGCCATGTCCTCATTACCTCTGGGTAAGTATGTTGGTTCCCCTTCATCCTATTATCCGTATCCTAAGTCGGGGTATGCCAAGGTTAATAGGCCCATAAATGTCCTTTGCTAAGTCTCTTAGTACAGGCCCACCATTCCTCATCATGCCCCGGGAGCCCAGCTGCTCCATGGCATTCTATCTCCCGATACCCCGAACACCCACGACCACCTTACCATGGAACTATTCTAGATATTTCCAATCAAACTTGTTATTCGTACCTAAAACCAAGGTATGCCAGGGATAACAGGTCCACAAACAAGTCTCCCATGCGGGGCACACATCACCACAATACCACAGGCACAAACAAGTAATACAAATAAAGGGTAGAATAGAAAGTACTCTTTATTTGAAAGACGAGAAAGCATTACATATGGTGGGGACCATGTCCCTCTCAAAAAGAAAAGAAAAGGAGAACAGAAACAAAAGAAGAAAAGGCCGACTATAGTTCGGCATTACACAACTCCAAGAGGCGGTTTCTCACCAAGGCGGTCCTCCGCTCAAGCCGCTGTCTAGCTCTGCGCTCGGCTTCCTAGGACAACTGCTCCGCATCATCCAAGTGCATATATGCCCGCCAGTCGTCCTCCATCTTCTTTAGGGCGAGTTCCAGATAGGCAGAAGCTCGACTAAGTCTGTCTGCCTCCTGGATAGCAAGCCCCTTCTCAGTACGGGCAGCTTCGAGCCCGGACTCCAGGAATGCCAGCTTTCTCTGGAGCTCAAAGATCTGCTCTCTGGTATCAATTACTCCGCGGGAGACGGCCGCCTCCCGAGCCGTGCAATCTTCACTTCTACGGCTCCATTGATCATGTAACTGAGACAGATCACGACGGTCCTTCAGTATAGACGGCTTGATCGACTCCCGAGCAAGCCTCACCTTCTCCAGCACGGTCATGAGGAAGGTGCGCTCTTGATCTATCGCTGCGGATAGATCAGCTTGATGCAACACATAAAACTGGAACACAAGACGATCGACCTCTAATAGCTTAGGCTCCAGAAGCGCAGCTAACCCCGCCCCACCGGGGAGTGTTCTGAGGATGTCGATTTTGCCACCGACGCACCGACGGGCCATAGCAAAGGGAGTTCCTTTCTCCACGGCTGCCTCGAACTCTCTCCTCAGATGACGGTGAAAGCTATCAACGACATCCTGGGATACTTCATCCAAAACTTCTGTAGTGGACAGCGTCAGAGGGAGTGTGGCCGAAAATGTCAAAGGAGTAGCATCAGAACTTGCCGTCCCTGCCACCAGGGAAACAAATTCTGTACGAAAAGATGCACGAATGGCGGCTAGCTCCTCTTCCGCCATCCGGAGAGCTTGAATACTTGGCAAGGCGGAAAGGTCAACCCTCGAAACTATGTTCACGGAAGAGGACACATGAGGCATTGTTCCTTGCCCAGGTTGTGCCACCACTTGAGCCCCCGAACTTGAACCAGCAGGAGGCCCTTCAATGTAGGCAGGAAGAGGAAGAGGCACACGTGCTTCCACCAGATCCCCTCCAGTAGAGTCCACCCTGACAATGTCTACCACCGACAATAAAAGGGCGGGACCTGTACGTCCAAAGCAACCATCAGTCGACGTAACCCGAAGGATATGATGATAGAGCAGATAGGCCTCCTCACATGTTAAGATTCGGCTTATCTTACCAGGAGAGGAGTAGGAAGGCCGCAGCTCGCTCACGGTTGACATAGTCCCCTCGCCCGCGACTTCCAAGTTGAATTCAACTGGTTTCTCTACCCCATCCACTCCTGAAAGGGAGCCAGCCAGTTTAGCATCACCTCGTTGAAATTCAGCTGCCTCAGGGACAGGCGCAGTAGAACTCCCGTCCCCATGGGTGGAGGTCTCAGCAAGGTGGGGCTCCTCGGCCGCCTCCGGAAGAACTCCAGCGAAAATGATAGCTGTACACATATCATCAACCAAGGTGGTCAGGACCGGATCGACCTCAGCAGCCGGATCTCCAGAAATTGACTCCTCTGACGCCTACAAAGAGTAAAAGAAGATGATTAGGCCATAGTTTAGAAAAAGAAGGAAAAGGTAGTGGAAATTCAAAATGTCACGCCCCGATTCATAGAGTCATTTATTCACATATTTTATCTCTTGGAATCGATCGTCCTCGCTTGGGCGTGATGCCGTACAAGTCTGGTATTGCACTTGTACAAGGCAAAGATGGTACATAATCGATTATTTTTCAAATAGGAACACATCGCAGCGGCAGAAGCAGATAAATTGAATTTAATGAGGACAATCTTTCTTATTGAATAGAAGTACATCACTTCTTTATAGCAGCGGAGAAAAAGAGTAACTTGAAGCCACACAGAGATATGTAGAACTTTATTCTCTTTATTAATAATTGAAGAAGAGTACAAGACTTGTATTAAAGTACAATGATTACAGCACATCTCACTTTACATTAGAAACCAACTGAACAATGCTATACAGCTTACATTTGATATTTGGATACAATGGATTTCAACTCGATATACCGACTTGGCTTACAATCTCACTGGTACAACAGATTACAATGTTCCATATATTATGCCCTTTATAAACAGAAGACATCATCTTGTGCAAGGAGAGCTTCTGTATGCCCAACAAATCTTCGATGCCGCGGGACCAATCCAGCTAAACTTCGTGTGTAGAACATTCCAAACAGCCGCACCTGCCCACAAAACGTGGGTCAGCACATCATCTATGTACTGGCGAGCAGAATCCAACCCACTCGCATAAACCAACATTTAAGTGATCATTTAAGCAAGCATTTATTAGAATGATCTTTCTACTTGGGGCCTAGCATCAGTTTACAGTTTATGGACAATAATCAGAGTGAAGCATGTAAACATATTCTTAGCAATATTTATGTGGACATATCATTTATCATTCTTGGTGTTATCATGCAAAGGCATCATCGAGGCATCGTTAACATTAACATCTTAAACATGTTATGACAATTCTCACTTCAAGCATCACTTAGCATGGATGTTATATTTGAGCACTATTTATAGCAAGGCATCTTTCTAGCAAAAAGAATTGAACATGTTAAGCAGACGAGTTAAACCAACTTATACAATATCACAATTATGTGATTTCTTACCGATAGCCGACTTCTCGTACCTGCATCAAATACAGGTTATCTGATATACTTACTCTGCCTGCACAAAACATTCATTAGCATGCATCCTGACTACATGGTCACTGGTGTTGTTAAACCATATGGACTCTTCTCATTTTATTTCATTTTAAGATAATGCGGTCAGCATAGTAGGTGGCGAGCCTCTATGCCACCCCGCCTTATCCGTGCTCCCATAGCACTCATCATTATTTCCTCCTAGGCCGAATCGGTCCCCAGGGCCCTAGGAACCGTTCGAGGAAATTATTACTCAAACCTTGTATACAAGTTGTCCATGACCATGCGAATGCGTGTCCGACTCGATTGTGAACAAAATCGCATGGTAAAACATATTAAGAAAAGTAAAGGCAACAGTGCATCATTAGTCATATTCAATGACTTATTTATTTCATCATTACCATTATTTTATTTGGTGATCTCAACGATCCCAGCTTTATCATTTCTCATTCATTGCTTCATTACAACGTATCTTATATCATTCCTTTCTTAAGAGGAACTTAACATTCATTCATTTCTTATAAGGGACAGGCAGCATTTCATATTCTTGCAACAGTTATACAGAGAGTATATGGTTCTAGTGTTTCATTCAGTTCATTGGGTCGATGGCACAGCCAGTTCATTTCTTATTCTATCATTCACAAGGCATCTCATTAATCAAGTGTTTTATCGTTTCAGCAGCATTAAGCATAAGGGGCATTGTTATCAATTTATTCTCAGGCCTCAAGTCACATTAGCAGTTCAATGTGTTGTACATTTCAATAATTCTCAACATAGGCATCTCTATTATTCAACAACTATAACATGGAACATTTAGGGATAATTCATAGCATTTTAATACTTTATTATTAAGCATAAATGAGTAAGGAGGAGGAAGGACAGTTCCACTCACTTGCAATAAAGGGTCTTCCTGTTCCGATCACACACAATTCCACTATGCGTAGCTCCACCAGCGAGCCACGTTTCAATACCCATTCTATCTAGCCAGCTAAGTGAGACTGCATCCGTCTTAATTTTTCCGATTCCCAACATAAGTCACGGTCCAATATTCTGATCACATCCAATAAGCCAACCAAATGCCTCGTGCGGAGCGGGGCATTACATAATATACCACTCAGAAAAAATTTTGTCCTCGAAACTTTAGGAAACAACGCTTCTACTAGATTTACTTAGTCATAACGAGTCATTCATTCAGCTTCAATTCAATATTCATTTCAGCACACTCGGTCATCTCAAAATAGCTATCCAACTGTACCATTTAAATCCATCAACGATTCGATCTGTCTATCTCTTTTTCAATTACTTCTAACTTCTCCTTGATTCGCCAACATTTTTCTTACATTTCTATCTCAGTCGCAACATATCACTTCGTTTGGATCCATACACATATTTTAGGCGTCCCTAAAACATATGCATTTCAGCCAAAGTCCGTGCTAGTGCGATAAATTCTTCCCATAATGTTATCTCAGTCGCAACCAATCACTTCGGCTGGATCCATACACATATTTTAGGCGTCTCCAAAACATATGTACTTCTGCCAACTTCCATGTTAGTACGATTCGATCAGCCACAATATAACTCACTTTTCTAAATCCGACTTAGCATCCTTTCATTTGACTTATTGCTTTATTCACTTTGCCACAATCACTATCTTCCAGGCTATAATACTTAATATCAGGGACAACTTGGTTAAACTCTATACCCAAGCATAACATTTCTAACATTCGATCAAGGGTCTAACTTAGAGCCAACCATATCAAGAGTTCACAACATGCAATCATATTCCTTCCTAAATCCAACAATATTTTTCACCGAGGCAACTCATCTTTTCTATAAGACACAATCCGACGTCACCCACTATCGATTACCCGAGTCAGGGTATAATTCTATGCAACAGTCAAGGTTAACTTAGCTACCCGACTATAGGTACACTCAAGCCTTACCTTACGATTGTAATTCCCATTTATGGCCGACATATAAACCTCAAGGGTCAAACATCTCTTAAGGCTCAAGTTGAAGCATACATTCCTTTAGGTCAATACTCATTATCATTATTTCTCATTCAATGCCACAAGGTCATCCTATGGGTCTCCAATGGTCACCTATTATTCAGTCAGTCTCTAAGGTTAGCTACACTGATAGCTAAACTTAATCGTTCAGGTGACTTTCCTAGAGTGGACGGCTACTAGGGTTATACTAGTTTCTTATTCTTAAGACCAACAAGCAATCAACAGTTCTAAGGAACTCTACCCAAACCTATGGGTTTTAACTCAGTCCGAATAACTAATCGCCATTGTTGGCTATGCCAACAATTGGTCATGCAGCCCACGGTTTCTAGGGTCAAGTCTATCTATCTAGTGTCTTCCTCAAGGAACTAATTCCCACAGAGGCTCACTCTAGACTTACCCAACGATCGACTAAGATCGATCTATCAACGTTACGGTCAATTCCCAATCCGACATACGATTCTCATCGTTCCAATAATCCATCAAGTAAATTCCCAACGATTCAATTTCTATTCCAATTTCTTTATACTCACACAAACCCATAATCCAAAGCTAACTATTCAAGGGTCATCGATTCCGTTAGTCTCAACAGGACTATAGAATTATACTATTCGGTCTGTATGACGAAATCGCACCACTAAGTCATAAGCCAACAATCTATATCCCAACCAACAATCACCTATACCGACATTATCCAACACGTTTGAAATTTCTCAATCCCATTCGTTTCTCAATCATCAAACTATCTTACGGGCATTCTTAAATCTCATGCCGCAATGGTCAAATAGTTCATCCATTCAATCCGACAATTTATGTATCACTTAACCATACTCTAGGCAACACAAATAGTCAAGGTGGCTACTTGTTACTTTTCTAGTCTCATTAAATTCCTCAGCATACATGCACATAGGCAACGACTATCCTTTGGTGATCAAGATGGATTAACATCTATTACACTTTAGGGTCAAAGCATAGATCTCTAATATTCCTTTGATTCACCGACGATTTTTCCAAAACTTTCAGCTACGCATCCAACTTTGTATTAGCCACATTTAATTTGCATCCAACCAATCGAAATCAACATTCAAATATTCTAAGCCACAACATTCTCTAGCCAAATCATTTACCCGTAGCATACTAACTGTCTTACTAGTCTGAGTCATCACTCGACTAAACAATTTCTAACCAAGCCAACCGTTACCATTTCTACAATCTCACTACCCCACATTATCATCGTCAAGGGACACTCGAGTCATCTAGAAATAATACATAACTCCCAGCTAAGTCTCGACACTGCCCAGTACCCACAGATAGTCTCATTGCTATTCTATGGAAAGGGTCAACATACCTCTCGTTCTGAGGTGGCAGAGGCAATATACCACTCAGAAACGAAGCCATCCTTAAACAATACCAACTCAATCTATTCTGGACATTCGTGATCTATAATGATCACAATACTTAACCAACATCTCGGGGTCTCAATATCACAAGCCACATTCTTAGGGTCTCAAAAGCAGTAACCAGCACACATGAGTCAATTCATCAATTCTGTTGAACTCATCCATCAATTATTTCATTCCCAATTCTTTTCCAACATCACATGCAATTCTCAACTTGTTACAGCATACCCAGCCACTTTTCTATATTCCCACATTTCCAACAGTATTTACAATATAGCATACTATGGCATCGAGTCATTGTTGGGTTAATTGTGTCTAAACCAACAACAATCATTCTTTCAGGGGCATCACAATGCATATAGACTTATTGTATGGAACATCCAGTGAGCAGCCAAGAGGGTCAATGATCTTTCAGACACGAACAACATAGGATGATTACAGAACAACAACAATATAATCGCGGAAGCAATCTTTGATTTAATCGCGAAAGCAACGTTGAGTGATCGCGGAAGCAACTTTGGTCAATCGTCGATGCAACTTTGATTTAAAATGAACCAAAGAAAAGACCAAGGACGTAAAGCCGTGCTCTGATACCAATTTATCACGCCCCGATTCATAGAGTCATTTATTCACATATTTTATCTCTTGGAATCGATCGTCCTCGCTTGGGCGTGATGCCGTACAAGTCTGGTATTGCACTTGTACAAGGCAAAGATGGTACATAATCGATTATTCTTTAAATAGGAACACATCGCAGCGGCAGAAGCAGATAAATTGAATTTAATGAGGACAATCTTTCTTATTGAATAGAAGTACATCACTTCTTTATAGCAGCGGAGAAAAAGAGTAACTTGAAGCCATACAGAGATATGTAGAACTTTATTCTCTTTATTGATAATTGAAGAAGAGTACAAGACTTGTATTGAAGTACAATGATTACAGCACATCTCACTTTACATTGGAAACCAACTGAACAATGCTATACAGCTTACATTTGATATTTGGATACAATGGATTTCAACTCGATATACCGACTTGGCTTACAATCTCACTGGTACAACAGATTATAATGTTCCATATATTATGCCCTTTATAAACAGAAGACATCATCTTGTGCAAGGAGAGCTTCTGTATGCCCAACAAATCTTCGATGCCGCGGGACCAATCCAGCTAAACTTCGTGTGTAGAACATTCCAAACAGCCGCACCTGCCCACAAAACGTGGGTCAGCACATCATCTATGTACTGGCGAGCAGAATCCAACCCACTCGCATAAACCAACATTTAAGTGATCATTTAAGCAAGCATTTATTAGAATGATCTTTCTACTTGGGGTCTAGCATCAGTTTACAGTTCATGGGCAATAATCAGAGTGAAGCATGTAAACATATTCTTAGCAATATTCATGTGGACATATCATTTATCATTCTTGGTGTTATCATGCAAAGGCATCATCGAGGCATCGTTAACATTAACATCTTAAACATGTTATGATAATTCTTACTTCAAGCATCACTTAGCATGGATGTTATGTTTGAGCACTATTTATAGCAAGGCATCTTTCTAGCAAAAAGAATTGAACATGTTAAGCAGACGAGTTAAACCAACTTATACAATATCACAATTATGTGATTTCTTACCGATAGCCGACTTCTCGTACCTGCATCAAATATAGGTTATCTGATATACTTACTCTGCCTGCACAAAACATTCATTAGCATGCATCCTGACTACATGGTCACTGGTGTTGTTAAACCATATGGACTCTTCTTATTTCATTTCATTTCAAGATAATGCGGTCAGCATAGTAGGTGGCGAGCCTCTATGCTACCCCGCCTTATCCGTGCTCCCATAGCACTCATCATTATTTCCTCCTAGGCCGAATCGGTCCCCAGGGCCCTAGGAACCGTTCGAGGAAATTATTACTCAAACCTTGTATACAAGTTGTCCATGACCATGCGAATGCGTGTCCGACTCGATTGTGAACAAAATCGCATGGTAAAACATATTAAGAAAAGTAAAGGCAACAGTGCATCATTAGTCATATTCAATGACTTATTCATTTCATCATTACCATCATTTTATTTGGTGATCTCAACGATCCCAGCTTTATCATTTCTCATTCATTGCTTCATTGCAACGTATCTCATATCATTCCTTTCTTAAGAGGAACTTAACATTCATTCATTTCTTATAAGGGACAGGCAGCATTTCATATTCTTGCAACAGTTATACAGAGAGTATATGGTTCTAGTGTTTCATTCAGTTCATTGGGTCGATAGCACAGCCAGTTCATTTCTTATTCTATCATTCACAAGGCATCTCATTAATCAAGTGTTTTATCGTTTCAGCAGCATTAAGCATAAGGGGCATTGTTATCAATTCATTCTCAGGCCTCAAGTCACATTAGCAGTTCAATGTGTTGTACATTTCAATAATTCTCAACATAGGCATCTCTATTATTCAGAAACTATAACATGGGACATTTAGGGACAATTCATAGCATTTCAATACTTCATTATTAAGTATGAAGGAGTAAGGAGGAGGAAGGACAGTTCCACTCACTTGCAATAAATGGTCTTCCTGTTCCGATCACACACAATTCTACTAAGCGTAGCTCCACCAGCGAGCCACGTTTCAATACCCATTCCATCTAGCCAGCTAAGTGAGATTGCATCAGTCTCAATTCTTTCGATTCCCAACATAAGTCACGGTCCAATATTCTGATCACATCTAATAAGCCAACCAAATACCTCGTGCGGAGCGGGGCATTACACAAATCACCTCAGAAATAGCGCCAACATCATCAATAAGTAGCCTGCGGTGTCTTACCGCAGCTCGCTTAGTGGAGTAGGTTATGCTATCATCAGTAGATATATGCCTGCTTTGCTTGCGCGAAGGACCAGGCACAGTAGGCGGCTGCCTCGCAACTACGTCGTTCGGCACGCTAGGTGGCTGATCGGCCGCCTCCTCGTCTGAGGAATGGGACGAGTCATCGACATCCTGCCCATCATCCTCTTCGTCTGCCGTCGTGGACTCCGAGTCCGGCACATGAACTGTATTCGCCTTCTTCTTCCTCTTCTTGGAACCCTCTGGCTTCTCTGCCAAGTCGGTCCCGACAATGAAGCTGGTGTTCATGTCAAAATTTATGGGAGGTTTGCTCGCTGTAACATGATAAAAGGCCGCTATGTACAAAATATTCCCTTGTGTATTAGCGTCGGGGACCGAGAAGCTAGCCCGGGTATGAACCGTATTGTAATAATGCCACGCCCGGATACCGTCAAGGACACTGCCCTCGTAGCCTGAACAAGCACTGGGACGATCAAGGAACAGCTGACCGTACCCGAACTGGCGGGAGAACCTACGGGGCAAGTAGGGCTCCAGGTACACGTTATTGCGGTAACAATATACCAAGTGTGCCGGACGAATATTACGCAGCCAGAGAAGCATCTTTTCAGATAATAGCAGAGGAGGTTCAAGGCCGTCAACGTGTAAACCCCTCACTTCTCGAGCGATAAATTGAGGGACAGACACAAAGAAGTCGGGCCCATCTACTCTCACCAATGCCCTCCGACAGGCTGGCATGGTATCGAATTCCCAAGGCTGACGACGATATCAGAAAAGGAAAGCATCATCATCAGTAGCACCATCGTCTGCCCCGGGCCTCATCAACGACTGATAATGCATCAATAAATAACCCATTAAATAATGGTAGGGTAGTTCTATTCGTTCAAAGTCAGGGTCGTCTCATGAGCAATGACTTTGGACTAAAAGGCACGGAGGCCGTGGTGTATGCTACACACCATGGCTGGAAGAAAGGCCAGCCTAACCCTGAAGACCAGCTTCACGGCCGGGAGGATGAAGTAGCGACTGATCCTTTTAATAGAACCAGCCCCCCGAGGCTACGCAGTTCCGTAGCCACACCATCAAAAACCCGGCCAAGAGTACTTTCTCAGTCATCTCCTGGGTACCATGGTAGAAATAGCTGAAGGAGTCGGTACGACTCCCAAATCTGTCTTTGGTGGACCTCGACCTCTTGGCAGTCGACATTAGGTCCTTTACTTCCTCCTGAGTTTGAGGACCCCGGAAAGAAACTCGGCCAGAGGGAAGAGATACGCGACCCAAGACGTGGTATGGGGGCATTCCCTTCTGAGCTATTATTCTTCTTAATAGCAGTCTGGTGACAAATGCTGTGGTGGCACAGCAGTTCCTGGTACACGACGTCGAAACCCGGGAATCGGCGATCCAGATCTTCGAGTTCCTCGTTTATCGGGATGTATACTTCAAAGGCCTCACCCCCCACGGCAGCTTAGAAACAACATGCATTTTATGGAGAGCAAGTCCCAACTTCCCTCCGGGCGCGAAGAAAGTTTCTGTCCTCGGATGGCATAATAGAGGTCAATTTCTCGAAGGAATTCCTCGTACTTCCTCAGGATCCATGAGGTAAGGTTGATCCAAGTAGGGATGGGGTTTATCCAGTTCAACAGCGACAACCTGCCAATAGGATAAGACCCCTTACGAGCGAGCTGATTCAGGAAAGTATCAGCCAGAGTAAAAGTGAAGTTGGGGCCAAATACGTTTATGAAGGTACCCGAAATCAGTCCCATCACTCTTCGACTAACCGAGTCCCTGCTCGCACATGCCAACCCCATATTCCTATTATAGTGAATGTTGTCCATAAACATTCCCGATTGGGTCGGAGTTAGGGGGCCCACCATCTGTCTGCTCAGCGGTACCATATTGAACCACGAGAGGGGAAAGTGACGTTCCATCTCAGGAATATGGATCTCCACCCCATCCACAGTAAAATTCTAGTTCTCAGAGATGTCCAGCACTCGGGGGTTCTTTATGGATAAAGCATCCCCAAAAAGAAAGGTCGGTTTCAGATGCTCTCCTTCCAGATTCCCCGAGTTCATCATAGTACAAAGAAAATGGAAAGGCTGGTTATTGATGGCACCCAATCTCTCCAAAGACTCATTGGTGGGAAGCTGGTCCGACACATGTAGAACTAAGCCGTCGAGCCGCACACCCACAGCATACTGTGCTGAACCCACCAAAAGTTCCCCTGCCGGGTTGGTTGGCAGATTCACTGAAAGAATACAAAAATAAACGGGATTAAAAGAGGGTTAAAACGAAAGTTTCTTAAAAAAGAAACTCCTATGAGTCTATGCGGCTCGAATCAACAAAGCCTTATGCGGCCCAAATTCAGTTGGGTTTTATGCGGCACAGCTTCGATGGAGTCTATGCGGCTCGGGTCAACGCAGCCTTATGCGGCCCGATTCAGTTGGGCTTCACGCAACACTGCTTTGATAGAACTTATGCGGTTTGGTTGAACGTATGCGGTTCTATTTAGCAGAAGAGCTTATGCAGCACGACTTAGCAAAGTTTTATGCGGTTCAGCTCATCAGGAGTACATGCGGTCGCAGTCAAATGAGATTTCATGCGGTTCAATTCCAGAAAGAGCGCATGCGGCTCAGGTCCTTCTCATGCGGCTCAAACACAGGGCATGCCCCATACGGCTCGGATGCGAGAGAGGCTTCATCATGATTAAACTTAGGCAGTTCAAAGAAGATGAATGATGAAGGCTTGTGCATAAATTATGCAACAGAGCCATAGGGTTTGTGGTTCAAAACATTTAATCCAATCCTTACCCTTGAAACCAGGATGGACGTCGGGGTGTACTTCAGACGTAGCGACCGATGAAGAAGCTGCTTTCTTGCCCTTTGCAGCAACAGAAGCAACCTTGGAAGACTTGGGAGCCATTATCGTATCGAAGGTCGGAGAAGGAAGACTAAGGAAGAAAAATAGGGCCGAAGACGAAAGAGAGAGTGAAAAAGTCTCTCCGACTGAGCACGATCACATTTTATAGGCTAGAGAGAGGCGCCTCGATCCACGTACAGTAATCGACCCTTCGGTTTTTAAAGACGAGCCGACTGACATAAAGGCCAGACTCTTGGGATCCTTCTCCAAAAAGTGGCCTTAAAACTGACAGTGAATCAACAGCAATTAATGCAAAAGATTTGCATACGTGACAGGATGACTTGGCGAGGAGCTGTGCGGCCCGAAAGTCCCTGCGGCTGATTGACTCCATGCGGTCAAGACATCCATGCGGTCGAGACATCCATGCGGCCAGGACATCATCTGCAGCCAGAAGAATTTATACATGGCCATGCTTCTTATTCAAAGTATTTTAATTTTGCAAATTGAAAACATTGAAGGGGGTCTTGTAGAAGTATAGAAAAGAATAAAGAAAGATCCATGCGGCCAGGGACCCCCATGCGGCTCAGACAAGTTCATGCGACTCAAGGATCCATGCGGCTCAAGCGTCTATACGACTCAAACAAGTCCTATGCGGCTCAGAGAGGAGCCACGTGGCCTGCAAACAGCTCTTCCGTTTGTCCTTTACTGCATTAAATGCCTTGACGGCTGACAGCTCTGACACATGACATCCCTGACACAAAAATATAATTATGACTCCGTTATAATGGCAAATTCCTAGGGAAACGAAGGAAATCTCTGACACGATCCCCCGAGATCCAGAAACTGTCATACGGCCTTGACACGTGGACAGTCGCATGCGGCTCGAGCAGAGACCACCCCATACGGTTCAGGCCGAAGCTGTCCCATGCGGCTCAGGCCGAAGCTGTCTTATGCGGCTCACGAAGACTATCCTCATGTGGCTCACGAAGACTACCCCATGCGGCTCATGAGGACTATCTCCATGCGGTTCACGAAGAAAACACCCATCATGCGATCACCTACACTCATGCGGCTCAGATTTCTGCAGTGGCTCACGGTTAAGACACGTAGCATGATAGCGGGAGACGTAGCATCAAATCGATCGAAATCCCTCAACAAATCCCAATAAAATATTGGGATCAAATCAGATCATTTGTAATCAAGCAAATTAATGACACGTGTCGGGAAATCCGAGGTTGGCATGACAAATCAGGAGGATTTATGTCAATCATCATTAATCACCCACAAAAGATTTGATGCAATCACATTTATTGCTCAAATCTCGTATATTCAACATAAACGGCCCAGATCCAGTGATCCTTAGCCGCCAACTTTTAAGAATGGACAATCATTGCAAACCCTAATGATGCCCCCACTCTTATAAATAGCAAGGTGCCATTCCCTTGCAAAAGACATATAGAGAATAAAGGAGACTCTCGGATAAAAAAAAAGAGAGAAGACACAGAGATCCAGAGAGCCAGAGAGAGAATATACAGAGAGCGAGAGGAGGGCATTTCTTCATCAACGCCGAGCAGTTCTTCTACAGAGCCAAAGCTGCACCCGATCGTCCAAGGAGTAAGGCAGAGCGGCCGTCGCTTTCCCGAGCCTCTATCGTCACCCCCCAGAATCTAAAATAAATAATTGTACTTAGATTGCTGTACCTTGGTATTCGTCCCTAGGCTTTCTTTGTATAAGCAAGTTTGTATTGTGAAGTAAAAGTCCAGTCCTCCGATAATTTTTCTGCTCTTTTATATTTTATGGCAAACAGGAAGTTGCAGATTGCTTGAATGTTAATGATTTTAGGGAATTCCTAATTTCTGTATAAAGCTGGATAACGATTTAGTTCGACTGCAAAGAAAGCAAGTTGATATCTTGAGCTCTTGAGATGAAATGGTAAATTAGTATCTAGTGTTGTACATGATTATGATTCATGATTAGGAAGAGTAAGTTAAGTTTTCCTTGGCAGCTATCAACGAGATGGACTGCTGTAGTTGGGGACTGCATCCTAGGTTGATGTTTAATTGCAGTATTAATATGGGTTGTCTGCTCTGAGGCCATGTTGACACAAGGGATGATTTTGTGTCTCAATATTGGTTAGGGTATCAGTTGGGTGAATTAGGCTCTAATCTCTGAAATGGACATTAGGAGAGGTTATGTTGTATCTTAAATTCCTATTTCAGATACTAGTTCAGTTGGCAATTGATTCTAGTTTTAAATCCAGGACAGGTAATGCTGACAAATTGTTTTGATTGAGAAGATTGCATTCGAGAGTGTTAGTTGAACTCTTGATTCTTTGCCTCATATTACTTATGTATCAATTAGTGTTGAACTTGGGATATCATGTTTAGAGTTGTTTTAATAGAAAATAGGATTATGATTGAATGATATGATTTTGTTAAATGAAGTTAGAATCACATCAGAGCTTTATCAATGAATCTAAGATTTTCATATCAGTTCTTTGGTTCAGTGATAAACCGGGACTCATATACAATATCTGGGTTCAGTTGAAGAACTGGGAACATATGTATCAGTGCTTAAGTCCATTTGATAGAACTGAGATTCAATCTCAGTATATTAGTTCTAGGGAAGGCTGGTGTATCATAGTTGATTTGAATGCTAGCATAATAGTAGGGCATACTCTCTGTAGTGACAGTCCTACTAAATTATTCCTTAAGCATTCCTATATCAGTGTTTGTTTCAGATTGATGAAATCTGAGATTACCTGTGCAATATGGTTCAGTTTTATAAAACTGAGATTACCTGTGCAATATGGTTCAGTTCTATAAATCTGAGATTACCTGTGCAATGTTGGTTCATTTTTACAAACCTGAAATTACATGTGCAATGCTGGGTTGAATTGATGAATCTGAGATTGCATAATGCAGTTCTTCGTTCAATTTAATGAGCCTGGAACTTTAAATGCAGTATTGATTCAGTTGAAGAATCTGAAACTACATGTGCAATATTTTATTTCAGTTGATGAATTTGAAGTCAGTATTTGGTCCAGTTGATTACATATGCAATATTTGGTAAATTGATGAACCTAGGACTTTATATGCACTGTCTCGGTGATTTAGTGAACTGAAGTTTCCAATAGCATTGTCTTGGTAATTTGTTGAAGCTGAGAATTCAATCTCAGTACAATAGAAGGAGAACCCAGTTTCAAATAAGTCTTTTGGGATATAAGAATAGCCATGAGAGAAAATCCAGTTTAGATTGTATGTTAATGACTAGTCTAGATTCTATTATGATATTATATTATTTTACTATTTATGCATGTATGACCAACTAGAATAAACTAAATAGCTAATTATTAGTTTTGAATAGCAAGAACTATGATTTAGAACTTAACCAATCTTTACAAATTAAAACAGGAGGACATTCAGCTCCATCTAGTACACTTGATTTCCTGGAGCAAGACAAGTACTTTTCTACGGTCTTGTGCATTTACATATCTTGTACTTTTCTTGTGACACGTCATGACACGATATCCTGTAGTCCTGTATTTTCTATTCTTGTACTTACTTGTGTCGGGTGGAGAAATATACTAGCTATGTGACCAAACCCCGGTTACTATATTCATGTAGATAGCTTAGACATCGCATCGTGCACGCGGACCCTAAGCCGTACCATATTCATGTACACCTGTACATGCTCTTGTACTCACCCCAGCCGATGTCACGAACCGCACCCTAGAGTTAGGGCACGAGAACGTAACAACGCCCAGCCTACGCCGTAGTGTCGGTGGTAGAACGCTGTCCTAGGTCTCAATGCATCTAACAGTATAAGACTAAACAGTTTATACTCCCCGAATGGGGGTGACATAGCAGATACAGACTCAATCACATCTAAGGTAGAGCATGATAAGGATAGATAAAACATGAAATCCAAAAGAGATACAGGAGATAGAAGTCTAAGTGTCTAAGATACATAAACCCAGAAATACATCTCAAAACTCAAATACAGATACATTAATCCACAAAGTAAATACAACTCCAGACAAAATGAAATAACTACCTAAACAACCCCTACTGTGTCTCCTCTAGGCTAGCTGGCAATCCCATGCCATCTGTAAAATTTATCAACAGGTCCAGTCAGGACAGAAGCGAGTACAGTACATCTCAACAGATCATAGCAGGTTAGAAAATATAATCATGCAGTAAAGTAAGATACATGTACTGAAAGAAATGCAGTATGTAAACAGAGAGAGAGCTGTAATAGAAATATCTACTATAAATAGAGAACTAACATGTGGCTAGTGAGTCAGAGTACAATATAGACATGTAAATGGCATAGGAGATTCTGATGCTACACTATGGAAGAGATTCTGATACTACACTACTTGGATATTATTCACATGTCCAATTCTACTCCCCCGTACCCCCAATCAATACACAAGGATCCAGCCAGGTTATGTTATATGATGCTATGTAGCAGCCCCCGAAGGTGATAGACCCCGAAGGTGATAGACCCCGAAGGTGATACATAGTAGTCCCATAAATGGGATAAGGATTCTAGGAAGACTCTGTGATCATAAGAGTATATGTCACAAGTGATCGAAGAACCAACGAAGCATAGTGATACGCCATGTAAGTGAAACGCACAAAACATAGAGTAACCGATGCTCCCTAAGGATAACATCTCAAGAAAGGATCCATATAGTACCAATCCGTGTGACCATCGTGACAGTACAAGTAAAGTAATCTACTACAAGAAATAATTCTAAGCAGGATATGAAATGATCAGAGAATGTACTCGTCTCGATAACCTGAACAGCTGATAAGTATAGGGGGGTCCCACTGAAGCCACAGAGTCCTATTTAAAGCAACACAGGTTACAAGGTGTCCGGCTCCTAATTAGAACAGCACAAGTCACAACATGTCCAGAAGGGTAATATAAAGTACTACAATGTATTCTACATGAATCTAGGTCAAACTTGGCCAAAGTCAACCCTTGGTCAACTCTGGTCAACTATACTAGTCAAACTAGGTCATGTCCTAACCCAGTAAGTCTTACTAGGCCTAACCAAGACTATCCTAGCAAGCACACATCAATACAAGGCTATACAAGCCAACATACACCCAACTCTATATGGCATGCAATTATTCAATACTCAAATAGGCAAGAATTCACATTGGATATACACTAGGTAATCTATTACTTTAAGCTATATATGTCTACACATATATACACATGCATATATTGGTATTCAATATTAGGTCTATAATCATGGCATTTCAAATGGTTATATAAACTTATATATTACAACACAATATGCTAACATATATATAATATATATACATAGCTAAGTTAACTATATTCATAAATACTTATTTAAGAGGCTATGTGTCTGTATGTGAACATGGCAAAGGGGCAAGTGAGGTTTAAATGGGCATACATAGTGTATACATATCAAAGAGTGTCAAAGTGTAAGTGAACAATGTGTCAAGTGTGATAGTGTCAACATAGTGTAAGGGGGTACATGAGGTAATATAGGATTTGTGTTAACATAGAACATTACATCTCATTAACTTGTATATTGCATACATTACATCTATTATTATATTACATCCATGCTTGCATTCATTCATCATTCATTATTCTCTTGTACCACTATATGCACCATACATTACATACTATGGAACCTAAATATTCATTACAAGCCATACTTATACATGCTTACATTAGATAGGATACTTACACCTCATACATTATTTATTTAACCATTTACTCATACTTGTATTCTCTATTTAATTACATAATGTATATACATTAACATGGGTTAAAATCAAATAGAACATTATATTACACACAAGGGTGCACAAAATGTATATGCCGAATAGTAACTCCTACTAATAATCAATACTGTACCATCTCAGCATGAATTAAAATTTAGGATTAAAGTATGTTATAGATCTATGTGTTAGCTTTCTGAAACTTTAAATGTATCGCGTTTTCGTTTCCGAAAACTCCCGAAATCGCAAAAACACCGAGAACGCGTTTGTCTTTCGTACAGCTGACACTCAAATAATTCTCCAGAAAGTTACAGAAAGAATTAGGCCTATTAATATATGTTTTTGGAAAGCTAACTTCAATACGCTTCTTTTAAAAAAAAACAGGAGATTAAACCGAGCTTTGATCTAGAAGTTATGACATTTCAAAGTTAGGGCTGAAATTAAAAACGTGGATAAAAATTATGACGGATTTAGGTAGTTTGAGACAAAAGAACACACAAGTATATAACATAATATATCAAGAACTCACTCTCTACACTAATATGTATATATGAGACACTATAGAACACATCTCCAATACAAAAATATGAGATTAAACATGTAATAATTCATTCATACATAACAACAACACATAGTGTGTCCAAATTTGGGATTTTCCCACATGGACACAACCACAACACAAAGGACACTCCTATGACCTCCAAATGGACACGAAATGGACACAAATGGAGATACAACTATGGGGTCATTCCTATGGATTCAAAATAGACCTATATGCATGAGGAAATAAAAAGGAGAAGGGATTTATACCTCCCGGTAGATCGAATCGAAGAAAAGCCTTCTCGGAGCGACACCGACACGTAGAGATTCCAAAAGGACACGAACGAGCTCCGAATCCTCCCAAACTTGGGTAGCTTCCTCCTTGGCTAGAATGGAGAAGGAAATAAGAAGATTTGGTGGTGAAATAGAATGATTTAGTGGAAAAATTGCTAGAGATTGCTCTCTAGGAATTTGGGGAAGAACAAGAGAGAGAGTGTGGATGAGAATAATGAAATGAACTTGAGCCTATCCTCTCCCAAAGTGGCTGGCCATATGGGGCTATTTGTCCTATTATGGTAAGGTCCAAAATGCCCCCACTAACCTATTCTATGAGTATTAGGAAATGACTAATTGGTTGGGGCTAAATTAGTCATTCTAAAGTCTCTAATCACACTAACCTTATCCATAATAATTAGTCTAACCTATAACTAAAATATTTCTATCATGTGGACTAAAATTAATATCACGTGGGCCATGTCTAACTAGTGTGTGGGTCCCACTAGAGTCAAACTACCCCCGGGTCCCCGTTTCAAGTCGGATTGAGTTGAAATTCGAACCCGACTCAAATAACCCCAAAACAATATCATAAATAATAAAATAATATCAAAATAATTCAAAGAGGTCAAATGCAAAAATATCCTTAGGCCAAAAAATGGCATTAAAATATCATAATCACATGATTAGGCTCTAGGTCAAACAGTCTCTAGGGTTTCACTAGCAAAACGTCAAAACCACAAGTCATTGATTTAAATAATTTTAAAATAATTTAAAATCACCAAAAGTCATATCATGAATTAAATATTATTATTAAAATAATTATAAACACGAAATTTCAAAATTACCCTCATTTGGGAAACTGGGTGCTACAACTCTACCCACCTTAGAAAAATTTCGTCCTCGAAATTAAAATGTCCATACTCCTTCTAGGTCAACCCCCACAATCAAGGTCCTAGAACTTAAACAAATCATACCATCAAATAAAAGAATGGCATACAGGGTCATGGCATACAGTGGTAGTGAAAGTCTCATCTAGGTATACTAGTCATACTAATCAAACGGTCATAGGGTATTAAAACACACAAGCAATCCAGGGTGTTAAACTTAGAAAAGATACAGAAATAACAATTATCAAAACTATAAGACAGTCTACCATCCTATGTGGAAACTGATACTTATCAGAAAATTTAAGAAAGGTAATTACCAATCATCTAAAAGGGTACTATTTCGAGAAAATCAAAATCACAAGTTAAAGAATTGAAAGTCACTTGCATTTAAATCCAATCACAATATATATACAGAGAGAGCGTTAGAGAGGGAAAACTAGCATCATGAGTATGGGGACATGTTCATATGGTTAGATAGTAGGCGTGTGTGTACATGAGTATACATGAAAGTGTATATGGGGATTCAGGTTTTAAAACAACGGCTATCCAGTTACACTAATCATGGCATTTGGTTAAACAATCTACAATACACAACTTATTTACTCATAACATGCATGGCTAACCATATACACATATATATAAAGAGGTAGAGATTTAGTTATGTATTTATATACGTTATAACATATATGCATAAACTCTATATATATCCTTATAGATATATAATCATAACATAGAGGGGAAGGGTTAGGTTAAATGACAGTATATACTATGTTAGAGTGTGTGTGTGTGTGTCCATGTACAGGGTTATAGCTTAGTATTAAAAAGTTAAACCTAGTTTTAGTTCAACATTTACATAAAAAAAAATCTGAAAATAAGCTAACATTTAACCAGTATAATATTAACATAATGCAATTTCAAAATTTAGGGGTTTTGAAATATCACAACTAATCTCAATGCTCCCAATACATCCTAACATGATAGAAATAAAACCCTAACATATTACCAATACATTTATCTACGCATACAGTTCGATATTACATGTTAAATCTGAATTTTAACTAAACATGGAAATCAATGTAAAAATGTTAACATGTAACTAGTTTTCAAGATTTTGGAGAAATTTGAACATTAAAACCAACTCAATGTTTATCACAAACTAACATGTAAGAATATGAAACCTAACATTATATCCCTACATACAACAATGTACACAGCTTTAAATATTATATTAAAGAAAATAAAACAGCAATTTAAACTAAACATTTGGAATTCAGTATTAAGGGTTAATATGCATGCAGTCTCAGATTGGACAATTTAACATAACTTAACTAATTTCTCTAAAAATTGAAACCCTGCAGATATCATACATGTGCAGTTATGTAAACAAAAATAACAACATGTAACCTATATTTTAATTACGACTTTAAACTGGGAAAAATAGAAAACCAGGAATATTGGGGTTGGAAATTAACATCAACAACATATTAATATTTAATTAGATAGGTTGAAAATCAAGCGTAGCATGCATATGTATCAGACAAAGTGTCTGCTATATCTATATTCCCATGTCCCAAATAAAATCAATTCCTACATCAGGACCAACATTTAAATTCCTAACAAAATTACAGAGTAGGTGATTGACAAAATTAAGACAATTTTATTATCATTATTATTTAATACAAGAATAATAGCAAGAAGAAAATAACGATAAAATCTGTTCTGCTTATCTGTTTAAAGAAGGAACCGTTTTGAAATCCAGAGTTAAAATATCAAATTCAGAAAAAGTCTAGCAAAATCATCGATTCATTGTATTATGAAAAACTCATAGCAAGAAATTACACAAGGTTTATAAAACCAACTAAACTTACTCCTGAGTTAAATAATAGAAAACTAGACAAACAAACAAATAATAATTCTTTTCTTCTTCTTTTTTTTGAATGACTGAACAAAAGTAGAGAAAACATGTTCAAAATATTTAAGGTGCAATCTGATAATTATATGCGTCTATCCAAAGTCATGGTACTCTAAATCCTCGTCATACTAGTAAGCAAGGCTACGATAATCACAGAGCCCTTGACTTATGCACATATCTCTAAAATCATGGTATTTAATATTTTCGCGGTGCCGCTAGCTTGGCTGCGAAAACCTTAAATTCCCACACCCGAGAAATATATCCAGAGTCAGACTATATGTCCTCACCATCCTGGCTAATGTGACTATAGAAGACTAGATTCCATAACATAGATGACCTAGCCCATATAATTTCATCTTGCCAAAAATTAAATTAAATCAACAATGAATACCCAAAAATCAAATCAATTTATCAACGAACATCAAAATTCAAAAATGAACAAAAATCTATCAAAATATAAACTCGGATGCAATAGCTATCATCAAAATTCAAATTCGACAATCATTCATCAAAATCAATAATTACAAACTCGAATTCAACAATAATCTATAAAAATCAAATTTAACAACAGAAAGTAAAGATAATTAAATCAAGGGAAGAAGAGTTTTCAAATCAAAGTTAAAATAAGATTCTCAAGGGACGTCCCAGGAATCTCTCAAGGGTTCCTAACTGTGATTGAGTACTTTCAAAAATATATCCTAATTCTACTGCAGGCTGTAGTGGTACTCAAGTTCGAATACCACTACATAAACTCGACCTGCATGGGCCACCACTAAAAATGTGTCACGACCCGTACCCTAGAGTTAGGGCACGAGAACGTAACAACGCCCAGCCTACGCCGCAGTGTCGGCGGTAGAACGCTGTCCTAGGTCTTAATGCATCTAACAGTATAAGACTAAACAGTTTATACTCCCCGAATGGGGGTGACATAGCAGATACAGACTCAATCACATCTAAGGTAGAGCATGATAAGGATAGATAAAACATGAAATCCAAAAGAGATACAGGAGATAGAAGTCTAAGTGTCTAAGATACATAAACCCAGAAATACATCTCAAAACTCAAATACAGATACAGTAATCCACAAAGTAAATACAACTCCAGAAAAAATAAAATAACTACCTAAACAATCCCTACTGTGTCTCCTCTAGGCTAGCAGACAATCCCAGGCCATCTGTAAAATTTATCAACAGGTCCAGTCAGGACAGGAGCGAGTACAGTACATCTCAACAGATCATAGCAGGTTAGAAAATATAATCATGCAGTAAAGTAAGATACAGGTACTGAAAGAAATGCAGTATGTAAACAGAGAGAGAGAGCTGTAATAGAAATATCTACTATAAATAGAGAACTAACATGTGGCTAGTGAGTCAGAGTACAATATAGACATGTAAATGGCATAGGAGATTCTGATGCTACACTATGGAAGAGATTCTGATACTACACTACTTGGATATTATTCACATGTCCAATTCTACTCCTCCGTACCCCCAACCAATACACAAGGATCCAGCCAGGTTATGTTATATGATGCTATGTAACAGCCCCCGAAGGTGATAGACCCCGAAGGTGATAGACCCCAAAGGTGATACATAGTAGTCCCATAAATGGGATAAAGATTCTAGGAAGACTCTGTGATCATAAGAGTATATGTCACAAGTGATCGAAGAACCAACGAAGCATAGTGATACGCCATGTAAGTGAAACGCACAAAATATAAAGTACCCGATGCTCCCTAAGGATAACATCTCAAGAAAGGATCCATATAGTACCAATCCGTGTGACCATCGTGACAGTACAAGTAAAGTAATCTACTGCAGGAAATAATTCTAAGCAGGATATGAAATGATCAGAGAATGTACTCGCCTCGATAACCTGAACAGCTGATAAGTATAGGGGGGTCCCACTGAAGCTACAGAGTCCTATTTAAAGCAACATAGGTTACAAGGTGTCTGGCTCCTAATTAGAACAGCACAAGTCACAACATGTCCAGAAGGGTAATATAAAGCACTACAATGCATTCTACATAAATCTAGGTCAAACTTGGCCAAAGTCAGCCCTTGGTCAACTCTGGTCAACTGCCCTAGTCAAACTAGGTCAAACTAGGTCATGTCCTAACCCAGTAAATCTTACTAGGCCTAACCAAGACTATCCTAGCAAGCACACATCAATACAAGACTATACAAGCCAACATACACCCAACTCTATATAGCATGCAATTATTCAATACTCAAATAGACAAGAATTCACATTGAATATACACTAGGTAATCTATTACTTTAAGCTATATATGTCTACACATATATACACATGCATATATTGGTATTCAACATTAGGTCTATAATCATGGCATTTCAAATGGTTATATAAACTTATATATTACAACACAATATGCTAACATATATATAATATATATACATAGCTAAGTTAACTATATTCATAAATACTTATTTAAGAGGCTATGTGTGTGTATGTGAACATGGCAAAGGGACAAGTAAGGGTTAAATGGGCATACATAGTGTATACATATCAAAGAGTGTCAAAGTGTATGTGAACAATGTGTCAAGTGTGATAGTGTCAACATAGTGTAAGGGGGTACATGAGGTAATATAGGATTTGTGTTAACATAGAACATTACATCTCATTAACTTGTATATTGCATACATTACATCTATTATTACATTACATTCATGCTTGCATTCATTCATCATTCATTATTCTCTTGCACCACTATATGCACCATACATTACATACTATGGAACCTACATATTCATTACAAGCCATACTTATACATGCTTACATTAGATAGGATACTTACACCTCATACATCATTTATTTAACCATTTACTCATGCTTGTATTCTCTATTTAATTAAATAATGTATATACATTAACATGGGTTAAAATCAAATAGAACATTATATTACACACAAGGGTGCACAAAATACATATGCCGAATAGTAACTCCTACTAATAATCAATACTGTACCATCTCAGCATGAATTAAAATTTAGGATTAAAGTATGTTATAGATCTATGTGTTAGCTTTCTGAAACTTTAAACGGATCGCGTTTTCGTTTCTGGAAACTCTCGGAATCGCGAAAACACCGAGAACGCGTTTGTCTTTCGAACAGCTGACACTCAAATAATTTTCCAGAAAGTTGCAGAAAGAATTAGGCCTATTAACATATGTTTTTGGAAAGCTAACTTCAATACGCTTCTTTTAAAAAAAAATAGGAGATTAAACCTAGCTTTGAGCTAGAAGTTATGACATTTCTAATTTAGGGCTGAAATTAAAAACGTGGATAAAAATCATGTCGGATTTAGGTAGTTTGAGACAAAAGAACACAAGTATATAACATAATATATCAAGAACTCACTCTCTACACTAATATGTATATATGAGACACTATAGAACACATCTCCAATACAAAAATATGAGATTAAACATGTAATAATTCATTCATACATAACAACAACACATAGTGTGTCCAAATTTGGGATTTTCCCACATGGACACAACCACAACACAAAGGACACTCCTATGACCTCCAAATGGACACGAAATGAACACAAATGGAGATACAACTATGGGGTCATTCCTATGGATTTAAAATAGACCTATATGTATGAGGAAATAAAAAGGAAAAGGGATTTATACCTCCCGGTAGATCGAATCGAAGAAAAGCCTTCCCGGAGCGACACCGACACGTAGAGATTCCAAAAGGACACGAACGAGCTCCGAATCCTTCCAAACTTGGGTAGCTTCCTCCTTGGCTAGAATGGAGAAGGAAAGAAGAAGATTTGGTGGTGAAATGGAATGATTTGGTGAAGAAATTGCTAGGGATTGCTCTCTAGGAATTTGGGGAAGAACAAGAGAGAGAGTGTGGATGAGAATTATGAAATGAACTTGAGCCCATCCTCTCCCAAAGTGGCTGGCCATATGGGGCTATTTGTCCTATTATGGTAAGGTCCAAAATGCCCCCACTAACCTATTCTATGAGTATTAGGAAAGGGCTAATTGGTTGGGGCTAAATTAGTCATTCTAAAGTCTCTAATCACACTAACCTTATCCATAATAATTAGTCTAACCTCTAACTAAAATATTTCTATCATATAGACTAAAATTAATATCATGTGGGCCATGTCTAACTAGTGTGTGGGTCCCACTAGAGTCAAACTACCCCCGGGTCCCTGTTTCAAGTCGGATTGAGTTGAAATTCGAACCCGACTCAAATAACCCCAAAACAATATCATAAATAATAAAATAATATCAAAATAATTCAAAGAGGTCAAATGCAAAAATATCTTTAGGCCAAAAATGACATTAAAATATCATAATCACATGGTTAGGCTCTAGGTCAAACAGTCTCTAGGGTTTCACTAGCAAAACGTCAAAACCACAAGTCATTGATTTAAATAATTTTAAAATAATTTAAAATCACCAAAAATCATATCATGAATTAAATATTATTATTAAAATAATTATAAACACGAAATTTCAAAATTACCCTCATTTGGGAAACTGGGTGCTACAGCCGATCACATAGGCTAGTTGTATTTCAAACATGGTGCACTTGTCATGTCTTGTATTTCAGGTTCATAGTTACATTCATGTACTTTTCATTCCTGTACTTTACTTCCTGTACTTTCATTTCTGTACTTTCATGTTCATTTTCCTGTATTACATATTCATGTTCCCTGTACTCATTTTCACATCATGTTTTTGTTCATTACCTAGAACTGTACTTTGCTCCGCTTCTGGCTAGGATATGTTGCAGGTGAGATAGAGGCTCTGTGTGATACCTATTATGCCCGAGAGCCTGTAGATGCAGTAGAGCCAGCTGGAGTTACTCTGGACTTAAAGGCTGAGGAAGCCTAGCACTTTACCCCTTTAGTAGTCTATATTCTGTTTGTATTTGAGACTATCATACTTTACTTTTCATTGTTGGAAATATAATAATTCTTAGACTTGTACTGGTTTCTGGAATTCGTTTATAGATGCTGTGATTTGTACTTGTTCATGTTTATCTGGTTAGATGTTCCCTAGATTGGTACAGCTTACTTCATCGTGTCTAAGGACGAAGGCTGGGCGTGTCCGACTCGTATCCGATTATTCGAGAGCGGGTCGTGACAGTAGGAGTTCCGAGTAGCAAGAAGGTAATGTGTGCCACTCTGCTAATACGGCTGCGGGCAAAAGACTGGTGGAAAAAGAAGATGCCGACGCTGCTCGCAACGTCTAGGAATGGGAAAATTTTATAGGCCTCATTCAAGAAGGCATTTTTGGACCAGTATCTGCCTCCAGCCATGAGTAAAAAGATGGAGAATGACTTCGTATCTCTGAAACAAGGAAATATGTCCATGACGCTCCAAAAATCAAAGTCACGGAAAAGAACATTTATGATCAAAACTAATCATAATAAAAATATTTATTAAAAATAATCCATTTAGAAATTTTTTAAAAGAGCCCTAAAATTCAGGGGGTTTATATCCTACCCACCTTACAAGAATTTTGCCCTCGAAATTTTAAATCATCCAATAGGTCAAGCTATAGTATGTAGCTGCTAAGGCTATCCTACTCAATTTGTTATCCTTGTGATCACCTCTTATGTTTCTTGAAGTCCTTACAATTATTCTGATTTGACTCAACAAAGGTCCTCCTATTATAAATTATGTCATTTACCCTTTAGAACCCTTCATACCAATATGGGACTTTTGTATACCCTAAAATATAGGTCATCATCAGGATATGTATATAGTTGACAATGCTTGGTTAACCATATTTCAAATAGTTTGTTTCCTTATCCTATCCTAAGTATCCTTTTCTATCAACCACAAGCTCTTTGTATTAGTTGCCTTTATTCCTCCTCTACAGCTTCTCCTTAAAATTATACGTTCAACCCTATTCTTGGCGTAGAGCCTTCTTCTCTTTACTCAACAACTACTTCGAATATAAATCCTCAATTTCAAACTCTCGATTCATTAATTGATTTATTAATTACCAATATAAATGTCTTTTTTTTTGTTCCTTGTTATTTTATCTACTATCTTCCGATCTTGTACATAATATTATATCTCCCTCTAAATCATCCTATATCATTCCACGTATTGATCTACCCTCCAATCATATGTAATTAGTTTATAGATAACCAATCAAAATCCTACAAATGTCCAACCCTCAAATCGTAAGTACATGGTTCGGATCCCTCAATCCGTAGTCACAATAATATAATATCTCATCACTCATCTTAGATACCCTATCATCAAATTGTATTATCAATGCAATCATTTTTAATGGTTTCTAAGTCTACTATAGTCAGTCACTCATACCTTTCCTATATGCTTAACCTAATCAATCCCTAGGAAAAGGTACTCATCACAATCACACAGTAACATATTATAGTTATACTATAGAATCCGTTAACGAGGTTTGTCTAGTCCCTCCATTTATAAACATGGAGGTAACAAGGAATTAAGATTAGGTCGAGCAAACCATATCAATATTCAAACAAGTTAAGGGTCAAGCATGACATGAAAGATTGTCGAAAGATCTCCAAGAACGGTATGAGGCCAAACGAGATGCATAGGATGTAATCTAGATAAAAATTGAGAACCGTATACCTCCGTAATTATGTCACATGAAGTTATTGCTAAGCCATTGCGCATCTGGCTGCAATAACTTTCTTGTTCTATAATACGACGGATGGCTGCAGTGCACAGCTGCCACGCCAGATAGTACAGGTTCTTGAGCTTATCTTTGCCAAATACATGAAATCTTCCAATCAACTTTATACGAATTATAGGAGAAGAGGTTAATCAAAAATTCATAGGACGTGGTTTAAGTAGAATCCAAGAAATATATGTAACTATGATGCCGTCATATGAAGTCATGTCTCGCCAGTATTTCTCTAGCTGCAAAAATTCTCGATTCCGTAATACAAAGATAAATATATTTTCTCGAACTCTTCCTGGGCCCATCCATAAGGCAATTCCGACAATTATCGAAAAGGAATAAGAAAAATTATTCAAGAGGTCAACAGAAAAAAGTGTAGCCAAATTATAGGAAAGATGGAACACAAAAGCAATCTTGTCAAGAAAGAAAATGACATGAGAGCGATTATGTTAGAGAGTCCTAGAGAACCTATAATCCTAGTTGTGGATGTATCATCAAACCTTATTTCTCAACTGGTCACAGGCTCGCAGTAGTACACCTATCCTAAGTACCATTACGAGTACGTACACTTTACGAAGACGAGACCTGCATAGGACACCAAAAAAATATGTCATGACCCGCACCCGGTATAAGGGCACGAGGCTGGGGGCTACACCTAGCCTACGTCGCACTATCGACGGTAGAACGCTGTTAAGTATCCAATAAATATCTAAAACATATATATCCACAGTAACATGTACTCAAATCACATATGATTAGACAGATATGAATAAGAAAGATAGTAGTAACACTAAATCAACTAGAATCTACAAATGATCAAATATATCAAGAATATATCGGAGATAAATTCGATAATGAAACACAAGTCTAAATAAGGCATAATGGCCTAGAGCTCCTGAGAGACAACTCACGGTAAAAGTAAACATCGAGATCTGTTTTAGCTAGCATCATCATGCAGTCCAATAATATGGGACATAACAACTCCTAAAAATATGGTTATTCAGTCAGAATTGGAACAAAGTACATAAACTAACAACAATTCTATTAAATTGACAAAAACTATAAAACAGTTGTAGCAAGTAGTACAAGATGAGCAAGAAATAAAATAAGGATAGAGAATATAAATGGTAGCTACCAACTAGAGAATAGTGACAGGATGAGCATAGTGAATCAAGAAATATGGTAAATAAAGACTGTAAAGTACAAGAGAACTAACTGAGACACATGGTGTATCCAACGAGAAAATATAAGAGAGTCCATTAGGAACATGTAGTGAGTCTAGTCAAGAAGTATAATACGAATCCAGTAGAAAGCACTAAACCAGTGTGTTTTGAAATACCATTTTTGACATGTAAACGACTCGGGTTAAATACGGCACATCGAACACTTGGCAAGTGTGCGACAGCTATCTTTCCATATTAGACCAGTAGGGATGATTCAGTAGAGATAATTCCAGCATGATTAGGAATGTTTACATGTTTACTCGAGTATTTTTTCGTCCCGACTAGTACAACTGAATCCATGTCCCGACACATAAATCAAGTAAAAGTCCAGCCAGAAAGTAAGTGATGCTAGTAGGTGATTCCAGTAGGTGGTTTCAGTGAGTGATTCCAGGAATAGAGGCCATACAAGTATAATACATGTGTCGCTAGTAATGAATCCAGAAATACTAATCCATGTTGTGTCAGAGAATCAGATAACACTATATTCGAAACTGAATTATAATAATTATCAAATAATAAAAACTATCAGAGAATGTACTCATCTTTTATCCTAAGAAACGACCGAGGATCGATGTCCGAACCAACATCACAAAGACCTAATATGAATTTACAGAGTTATTTAGTGTCTAAAGTAAACAATATATTTAAATGCATTAGTTATATGCTTGTAGGCCTTTTCTATGTCATGGAAAACAAACTAGGTCAAAGCGGGTCAAACTAGGTCATACTAATATATATAATCATTATTGCTAATAATATGAATTACAAGTTGTAGGTTATTAAATATCAAGCTTGTACCTCGTTATTCGTACATCGAAACCTATGACTCGTAAATCGAGACAAGACGATCAACCGTAAGGTTAATAATCTTATCTTAGCGATCTGTATGGTCATCTTGTCAATTTCAGCGATGTGAGATCATCGGAATTGACTGATATCAGTTTTGATACATGGATTCCAAAATATGAACATAAATATGAATTAATTATAACTAAGGGTGATTCATAAAGAAAATCTACATAAATTGTCGGATGATGAAACCAACATCACCAACGTGTCTAGAATGGTCAAATTAGCTAGGATAGCCTATCCATAAGTCCAATTTGAACACAAAAATAAAATGATAATTTTGGGTAAAAACGATACCCGCCTTGGACCCTCCTTGCACCAAAAAATGTGCCAGGATAAAAATCTACTACATCTAGCAAATTATATGTCCACGAGTCCAGAATGATGATACAAATCCAATAATTTATCCAAAATTGAATTCCGATGAGCCGATCTCAAAATGACCCGTTGATCGGGACATTCAGATTCGATTTGCACTAAAATGCGTGCCAGAAATAAAGTCCTCTAAATCTAGAAAAGTATATGTCAATGAGTCCAGAATGATTGATAAAACTCAATGGTATATCCGAAATTAGATTCCGATGAGCCGATTTCATAATGATCCGTTGACCCGGACATCAGGACCAGTTTTTGTACAAAAATGCGTGTCGGGACCCATGTCCTACAAACTCAGCAAATTATATATAAATTTTAGCCAGAACGATGCCAGAAGTCCACTAGTGGCATCAAAAATGGAATCCGGAGTTCCAGGTTCAAAATTGAAATTTTACAAATTAGAAATTACGATTTCGAGAGGCCAACTTTAACGTCGATTTCAACTAACCGAACGACATCCTATGAAGCTAAAAATTTTATGGCACGAAGTTGGTTATACCTACTGTGCACCAAAGTTGGTGGTTCATAAACTGGAGCTTCGAAATGGGAGAAATGAATCCACGAAGTTGGCTCCAGAAAACTATCCAAAAATAATACAATTTAAACGGTCAATTTGTGGCCGGTTTTGATCTATCAGACGATTGAATTAATTGTTGAAACTTTAGGTGATCAAAGGGGTATATACCGATATTGAGACGAAAAAAGCAGATCGACGATCCAATGATTAGATTTTTTAAAAAATGTATACGACGTCGCTATCCCGAAGTATAATTCTGACTTGGCATTTCTCGCGCGCGTCGACGGGATTTCGATTTTTAAATTTGAAATTGTCTGCTCATGGTGTTCTGAAAGCTGACCCCTGGTCGCGGGTGGCGTGCAGGGTAGCTGGCGGCCCCCGTACGACGATGGGCGGCCAGGCAGCGCCTCGCCAGCGGCACAGATGCTGCTCACATCAGCTACGTTGCAAGCAAGCCATGGCAGCAGCTGCTACTGCCGCAGGAGAGTCACGAGGTGCCACCATGGGGTGGCCCACAGCCGAGGGCGGCCGGCCTGGACTTACCGGGGGGCATAGCACAAGTCGGGGAGAGGGCAGCTCGGTGGTTCGGGCGACCCACACTACATGAACGAGTCGTGCAACCCTGGCAACGTTCCGTACTGGATTGGGCTCGCGCATGGGAGCGAGCCAAAACTTCATGAACGCCATAGAGTATCAAAGGCCGCTAGGGTGAGGTGAAGAGGCAATGCATGACTTATTGGCCTACATTGAGTCCTCGGAGTCGAGGAGGCTCGCCAAAAAGGTAGCACCCGCACAAAGGGTGGCAGCATTGTTTCGTTGGTGTCACGATCTGCTCCCAGTATTTGGGCCTGAATCGTGCGCATGCCCAGCCTACATCGTAGTGTCAACTGTAATCAAAATATGATGAACAACCATGCAGTATGAAATACTCTACTTGGGAGACAACAACACAAGACCACACAACTCAGCTCCAGATGAATTAGAGAAACGTATAAATAGTCTCAGAATATGAATTGAATGAAATCTAAAAGATAAACAAAATCCCAAACTACATGTCTCAGAGTCAAATGTCAATATCCACTATATGTCTCAAATCTAACTGAAGATATCTAAGCATGGCAGCGGGGTTAGATGCTGCGAACTCCTCCTGAAAGGCAAAGTCCGTCTCGGCTATGTCTCCATGTATGGACCATACTGGAAATGGCACAAGTCCTCATCACAATCACCTAAAAATGTTTGTCCAGTCAGGATGGAATGAGTACAATTCATTAAGTGCAGTTCCAAATATATACTAATCACTATAAGACAAAAGTTAGCCATAAAATACATAATGAAATAATCAGGATACTGGTAACAAGAGACATGAAAAATATAGGAATTAATATATGTATGACAACAGTTAAAGAGTAAACAATAGGAAATTCTATCTATGTGATTTGAAGTACATTTTGATATGTGATTGGTCTGGGGACAGTTACACCACAAGGTCTAAGTTAATTACAAGGTCTACTTTAACAAGGTCTACTTTATTTAATAAGGTCTATTGTACAGGAAATAAAATATGGGCTAAGGTATAATCACATATCTATTAGTACTTCTCCGTTCTGACACCATGTACTAGGCAGGAAATATGATATGAACAAGAACATGAGATGCTATCATGTGACGCGCGTGTCAAGAATCAAGTATGATATAACTAAACATTGTGATATAGGAATTAGTAATATTGAAAGCAAACAAAAAATGTACTCGTCTGGTGTCCTGAGCTAATGGTATGGATGTGGTACCAAATTTGAGTCCAATTTCGAGAGTCCTAAACATGAATTGATCAAATCAATACTTTTTTAGGAATAAGATACCACATATCTTTATTTTTCCTATTGGGTTCTAGGTCCTCTTATCTATATTTAACTTGGTAGCATACTACCCAAAGCCACTACTACCCATTAATGGTTTATCTTATCTCTATTGTATCTATATTCTAGAGTTTAGTGATTCTATACTTATAACACACAACTAGACACACCTAATGTTGCAAGTTTACACTACCTTGCCTTTCAGATTCTTATTTCATAATGGTACCTATGAACATCCAAGTTTTACTTGGTGTTACCAAGTAAAGTTGCCTACTGCTATGGATACAGTCCTTTACCTATATACTTTTCTGCCTATACACAAGTGGCTACCTGTGTATTTCCTATAATTGGTACTTTGACTTTGTGCACCTTGCACATGCTCCCTCTCATTCTTCATAGTGACAATTTCCTATAGATGTAATTATCTAGTTACCATGTACACTGAGAACTACTGCCTGCCCTCAGCAGGACCTTAGTACAGGTATACATTACATTTCTTTCTGGATTTAACCCATGCTACTTCTCCATCTAAACACCCTATGTACAAGGATCTTGCTAACAAGGCAGCCTATAAGTTACCATACTGTGAACGGCCACCCAACATGAGCCCTGATACTAAATCAAGATTCATCATCTTTCTCTACACTCCCACATATATAACATTTCCTATGAGGTTAGTCACATGAACCCATACCCAAACTTGTAGACCTTCTTGACTAGTGGTGTGCTGTCAATATCTTTCTTGTACTTATCTTTTCCATCTCACTAATACAACTTGTTACCCTCATATAACAGATTTGAACCTTTAATAAACGAAGTACCTACAGACCTATACTATGTACTGAACACTTTCTACCATATTTTCCTCATTGAGTTTTCAGTAAGGCAACATATTATACTTAGTAGTGTCATTACCAGTTCCATATTTTCATATCCTTAACGACATAGAGATGGATAATAAGAAAATATCAGCAATAGTAGTAGCAATACTACTGTCGAGTTGGTCTCAGGTGCCAGATTAAGGTTTTGGTTTGAAAGGGTGGGGTTTCAAATTAGCTTCCTTATAGAATCAGAGAAGGGGTTCAGGGGTGTGTGGGTGCTTGTCTTAAATCGTGTCTACAATGGTTTATTTTATCATTGAAAACTCCATCATCATTTGGTTAATTGAATATTTCCCCCATCCTCTGATACTCGAGACAGTATCAAGAAATCCCTGTGCAGTATCTCATCTTAACACTTAGGTACAGACCCTCAAGTTCCTAATATATGAACACATGCCTCTATAGATACCTGGATACCTACCCAAGACACGAATCCTTCGTGTCCTGCTGCACGGTTGCACATGATTACATTCATATACCCTTTTTGCAAGACTCGACACCCTTACCTAACTGACTGCTATTCACGAGTCATGTCTATGGCAATTTTATGATACTAATTTCTTACTTGCCTAAATCTGCAGACCCCTTCACTGGATGTTCTGATTTGTTAGAACCATATGTATCTAATATTAGATATATAACTAGCTGTCTGCCTCCCTTTCCTGATACTCGAAGTAGTATCAGGTCACCCCTACGCTCGATATACAGTATCTACTTCCCATATGTTCCCTACTAAGCCTTAAGTCGAACACCTATAAACCATTCCCCAATGTGGGGTAAAAGACAGTAATTGAAGGCTTAGGGATATGTTAGTTTACCTTTTCGATTTGAAACAAAACCTTACTGCTTCCTCGATTTGCTACTCTGCTCCTCTAGCGGTGAAAAGGTTTGAGAAATTTCTAGGGTTAGTAGAGAGGGGAACCACTGTCACCTACCATATATATATATATATATATATATAGTGTTGGATTGAACCAAAAGGAAGAATAGATAGAGGGAATCGAGTTTTAAATCCAAATTTGGACTTATCCCTTGATGTTTTGAGAATAACTCGAATTCAACTAGAAGATGGATTACAGGCCTTTGGGGTTTTGTGTAGTCGACTGTTGGAACATTTGAATTTTGAATGTTTGCATAAAGGCCCCTGAGAATTTATTTTTTGAAAAGGAACTCTATTTCCTTCATTTGTTTGGGTGAATGATTACACATAACTCCATAATTCATTTAGTACCTTTGGAAAATAAAGAAATATTAACAAAATTGATTCAAGGGTTTACAAATCTATCCCCCATGGAAAAATTTTATCCTCGAAATTTGAGATAGACATAAGAAAGAATTATACCTCATGGCTCGAAGAGATAGAGGTAACGCTTGTGCATCTCATCTTCTCTCTCCTATATGGATTCTTTCGGAGAGTGATGTCTCCACGCGATATGAACCAAGAAAATCGTCTAATTCCTCAGTACCTTCTCTTTGTGGTCTAAAATATCCGCAGGCTGCTCCTGAAAGCTAAGGCTCGGTCCCACATCGATCTCTGAGTGGTCCAACACATGGCTAGGGTCTGCCACGTATCGTCTTAGCTGCGACATATGTAACACGTTGTGCACTCCTTCCAGTACCGGCGGTAAGGCCGGATGGTATGCCACTGCACCGATCCTCTCAAGGATACTAAATGGCCTAATGAACCTTGGGTCGAGCTTACCGTCTCCACCGAAACGAATCGTGCCACGTGTTGGAGATAACTTCAAGAACACCAAGTCACCAACCAAGATTCACACAAGATGTTACCACAAGTCCTATAAGTATACACGTATCTACAATAAAAAGATTCTATACCTCGAACTCTAATGGTCTCTGGTGACTATCGGCCGAGTGCTTTTGTCTTTCCTGAGCCACGCGAAGTCAATCTCTAATATGTTTTGCCTTCTCTACAGCATCTACTACCATCTTCGGTCCCAATAGTACTCTTTCGCCCATGTCATCCTAAGATAATGGGGTACGACATCTCCGTCCATACAACGTCTTGAAAGGGGACATCTCGATGCCAGCTTAGTGGCTGTTGTTGCAGGAGAACTCCACAAGGTGAATGTGGCCCTCCCACAAGCCACCAAAATCTATTACACACGTCCGCAGCATATCCTCGAGCGCGTGAATGGACCGCTCTGAATGCTCGTCCGTCTGAGGGAGGTAGGAAGTGCTAAATTTGAGTTGGGTACCCAAACTAGCCTAAAGACTCCTCCAAAAGTTGGATGTGAATTTGCTATCACGGTCGGAGACGATACTCACTGGTGCCCTGTGCAGTCTGACTATCTGTCTCACATATAGCTCCGCTAACTTCTCCATAGACAAACCCACTTTGAATGGTATACAGTGGGCTGATTTGGTCAACCTGTCAACGATGACCCAAATCGTATCCTTTCCTCCCGATGCGCCATAGAAACAAAATCCATGGTGATATGTTCCCACTTTCACTCGGAAATCGGCAATGGTTGAAGCAAACCTCCTGGTCTCTGCCACTCGGCATTGACCTGCTGACACACGAGGCATCTAAAAATGATGCATGCCACCTCTCGCTTCATACCATACCACTACACGTGGGTTCTCAGATCCTCGTACATCTTATTGGTCCCTGGATGTAAAGAATACTGAGAACGGTGTACCTCCTGCATAATCTCCTCTCGAAGCTCTCCACTAGGTACACATAATCTAGTCTCGTACATCAACGAATCATCCTCTGCAATGGTGAAGTCGTCTAACAAGCCGGCCTATGCCTGAGCTATGATACTCTTCAGCTGCTAGTCCTGGTGTTGTGCCTCTCGAATCCTGTCCATCAGTCCGGACTGAATCTATATATCCATCTTCTGCATCTTGGCTCCTGGAATGACGATCTTAATGCTCAAACTCTCCAAATCCGCTAATAAGTGACAGTCTCAAGTCAACCACATAGCCATGGGATACCTGCTCAAAGTATCCGCATCAATGTTGGTTTTTCTCGCGTGATACTGTAGAGCAATTTCAAAGTCACTCATCAGCTCTAACGATCTGCATTGCCTCATGTTCAACTCCTTTTGTGTGAAGATGTACTTCAAGCTTTTGTGGTCAGTAAAAATTTTCACTCGCTCCCCGTACAAGTAATGTCTCCACAATTTCAAGGCAAAGATCACGACTGCCAACTCTAGGTCGTGGGTGGGATATTTTTTCTCATGCTGCCGCAACTGTCAGGACGTATAGGCTATCACTCGCTTGTTCTGCTCTAGAACACATCCGAGTCTCTTACCCGAGGCATCATTATTAATGTCGAAACTACCTGATCCCGATGGCAATTTTAATATAGGAGCTGTCGCCAGCCTCCTCTTCAACTCACAAAATGCAGCCTGGCAGTCCTCTTTCCAACGAACTCCATGTCTTTTCGAGTGAGCCTAGTCATCGGCTCTGCAATCTGAACAAAATCTTAGACAAACTTCCGGTAATATCCCGCCAATCCTAAGAAGCTTCGGATCTCTGCCACAGTAATCGAAGTAGTCCAAGATTCCATAGCAGTAATCTTCTTTGGATCGACTGATATACCGTCACCTGTCGCCACATGTCCAAGGATCTCCACCTTGTCCAAGAAAAACACGTATTTTGAGAGTTTCCCGTAGAGCTGCTCCTGCCTGAGGGTCTCCAGCACGATCCTCAGATGCTCCTCGTGCTCCTCCAGTGTTTTCGAATAAATGAGTATGTCATCGATAAACACCACGAAGAATTTGTCAATGTTGGATGGAATACCTTGTTCATCAAGTTCATGAAGACTACTGGGGCATTAGTCAACCCGAACAGCATCACCATGAACTCGTACTGACCATACTTGGTCTGAAAAGCGATCTTCGGTATATCCTCCTTCTTCACCTTTAGCAGATGGTAACCCGACCTCAAGTCAATCTTCAAGAATACCCGTGCGTCGCTCAACTGATCGAAGAGATCATCGATCCTCGGCAACGGGTACTTGTTCTTTATGGTGAGATTATTCAAGGCCCGATAGTCGATGCACATCCGTACCATCCCATCATTCTTTGGGACAAATAGAACCGGAGATCCCCATGGTGATGAACTTGACCTGATAAATCCCTTCTCTAACAATTCATCAAGCTGCTACTTTAACTCTTTTGACTCCTTGTTGTTGATTTGGTACACTGGTTGTGCTGTCGGTTCTGTGCCTGGCACCAGATCAATAGCAAAGTTGATATCCCTATCAGGCGGCAATCCCGACAACTCCTCAGGAAAGACGTCTAGGAATTCTGCAATGATGGGATGCGGTATCTCCTTCTCTTCAATCATAGCTCCACAAATAGCCTCGCTATGCTGCTCCACTGTTCCTCTAGCAAATTCGAATACAAACTCCCTGGAGGACTGAATACAACACATCCTCAGTGACAGTCTACACTAACATGATTCCTACTCAACCAATCCATTCCGAGAACGATATCGAAACTCGGTAGTGGCATTACGAGTAAGTTGGCACGTAATTCTTTCCCTTCCAATATGATGCGACACCCCATGCAAATATCCTTGACTAGGATAACGCTTCCACCCGTCATAATTTTGCAACTACCGTCTAAGGGTTCAGATACTATGCTATGCTTGAACACAAAAGCTACAGAAATAAAACTGTCGGATGCACCAGAATTGAACAAAGCTATAGTTGGAAAAGAATCTAGTAGTATAGAACCTACTATCACATCTGGGGTAGGCTCGGGCTCCTCGACGGCCATGGCAAAAGCTCTGTCCTATTGAGGTGCTCCTCTCTGCTGGTGCTGAGCGAACCCTTGCTGCTGAGTGGGAAGTGGTAGGCCTCGCGGTTGTGGAACCGCCGGTGGTCTGGCTGGTCCTCCCTGAGTTGGTGATATACCCTATCCTGGCTGGAATGGGTAGTAAAGGCACTTCTTCATCTGGTGTGAAGGTTATCCGCAGTATAGGCACGCTCCAAGTCTTCTTCTGCATTCGTCCCAGACATGTCCGGTCTTCCCACAATGAGTACAATACAGAGCCTACTGCAGCTATCTCTGCGGCTGTTGTGTCTGAGCTCTAGCTGGAGTATGGTTCTGCTGATGCGCTGGAGCTTTACCAATGGGCTGGAGCTGCTGCTGCTGATGTTGAAAGGCCCTCAACTAGAATTGGGGACACTTTGCCGGTGCTGATTGGTTGCTGTCTCCTTCGAATATATCTCGACTCCTCTTCGGCCTGTACACAAGTGGCTACCTGTGTATTACCTATAACTAGTACTCTGACTTTGTGCTGGACTTAAGATTATGATGGGCTGATGGCTTATGAAATTTAGAATTTATTTGTTAAGTTATTGTGATAAGTTGAGCTAGTTGGTAGTTGAGTTGGGCCAACAAAGGCAGATTGATGTGTGGGTTGTATAGTTTAGATCTTTTAGAAATCAGGAAAAGAAAGGATTAACAGCAATAATAGTGATGCTGATGTGGGCCTGCATATTTTGGGGCTTATTATTATTATTATCATGATTATTATTATCAAGTTTTGGTAGCAATATTTTAGTGTATCTAAATGTTATGTTACTAAATAAATTTCTTGCTAGCTAGAGGATGTATTATTGCTAAATAATTAGTTTTTAGATAGTAAATAGTTTAGCTAGTGATTATTTTATAAACACAAATGATTTTCATACTAAATTAGTTAAAGGTATTTTCACTAGTAATTATTTTGACTAAAACTATATTATGTTTTTTCTAAAAATATGTTTTAAAAGCAAGTTTATATATAGTAGACTACCAGATGAATCTATCTAGTTAAAAACTATTTTCCATAAAGAATATTAAACTATTAATGGGTTTATAAATATTTAGTTAAATTTTCATGACTTCAAACCTAACCAACATGTACCAAAACCAGGTGGACTTTCAGATTCATGCTCTATTACTCTCGTTCCTCCAAAGCAAGGCAAGTACACAGACTTAAACTTTTACTTTGCAATTCTGTCGTACTTTTCTGTTCTCATATCAGATACAAGATTTACACGATTGTATTGTGTCTTGTTCAATGTATTGTGGCTCATTGTTTCTTGCGAAGGATTGGGGAAAATATTGACTAGTGTGTGACCATACCCAATCTAGGTATTGTGAATAGCCTAATCTTACACCTTACGTGCGATTAAGCCTAACCTTATAGAGATATTGTGATATTGTGAATTGTGGATTGTGGTCCCCAGCCGGTCACACATTAGTTTAATATTTCAAATTTCATACTTGTATTGATTGTCATTTTCACATTGATTGTCTTGTTCATTGTGCCCGTTCTTGTACTTTAGTTTCATATTGCAGTTCTTATACCCTTGTTTCATATTATGGTCCATATTGTTATCCTGTATTTCAGATTACATTGTAGACTGTTTCTTGTCGGGATTATGCTTTGCTCTTTTCCTGACATGATACATTGCAGGTGAGCTTGAGGCCATATAGAGTACATTGATATCATTGAAATTACAAGATTTAGTTCATTGTTTAGATTTTATTTCTGTACAATTTATTTTGGATTTCATCATTGTATATTTTATTTTACCGAATTTATCTTCGGATGATATTATACAAATGACTTGATGGATTGTGGTGATTCTGGAACGTTTATAGATGATGTGGATGATTATATTACATTGTGACTTGTAGTTTTCTTTAGTATTGTATAGCTTACTTAATCGTGCCCATCGACGAAGGCAGGGCGTGTCCGATACGTACCGGATTATTCGGGAGCGAGTCATGACACATGTATACTGAGAATTGTTGCATGCCCTCAGCAGGACCATAGTACAGGTATATATTACATTTGTTTCTGGATTTAACCCATGCTACTTCTCCATCTAAACACCATATGTATAAGGCTCTTGGTAACAAGTCAGCCTACAAGTTACCATACTGTGAACGGCCACCCAACATGAGCCCTGATACTAAATCAGGATTCATCCTCTTTCCCTGCACTCCCACATATATAATATTTCCTACAAGGTTAGTCACATGAACCCATACCCAAACTTGTAGACCTTCTTGACTGGTGGTGTGCTATCAATATCTTTCTTGTACTTATCTTTCCCAACTCACTAATACAACTTGTTACCCTCATATACCAGATTTGAACCTTTAAAGTAAACAAAATACCTGCAGAACTATACTCTGTACTGAACAATTTCTACCATATTTTCCACATTGAGTTTTCAGTTAGGCAACATATTATACTTAGTAGTGTCATTACCAGTTCCATATTTTCATATCCTTAAAGACATAAAGATGGAGAATAAGAAAATATCAGCAGTAGTAGTGGCAATACTAACGTCGAGTTGGTCTCAGGTGCCAGATTAAGGTTTTGGTCTGAAAGGGTGTCACGCTCCAGAACCAGAATACTGGAGAGCGGGGGACAGACACAGCCAGCTACGTACATTGAAGTGAATCTCATATCGCAATACGGTCACGGCTGTCTAGATGCATGAGGGTTTACTACAAGCCATCAGTCTCGTAAGGTCAATAACAAGCCTAGTGTCTCAATCTCAAGCAACAAGTAGATATTACAAGATGGTAGATCATCAGACATACAAAGTAAGGCATCCCATACATTACATATTCAGATGATCATGAAGCTAGTCATGCAAAATACGAAGACTAGCAAGAGTTTAAGTCATACATGATCAACCCTAGGATTTGTCAATCATGCTACAGCCCGTAGGCAGACAGTAAATAAAGTTGCAAACGAGCTAACACTTGCTCGGCGGCTAAACGCCTCAAAAGAATATTTTTACAAGGGAGTGGGAGAGCAAAATAAAACCCACTCGTTGTCGGGATTCCTTCTAGTGTTCACCATCTGGCAGGAAGGTTGGGAGATCCTCGGTAGCTGCTCCGAAATCTGGCCATACAAAACCAGCTGGGTCAGACCCCAGAAAGAGCAAGTGCCACAAAGGAGGCTTCACTTAAGAACTAAAACCAGCATGTCAGCACATAAATCATAGATGAAATAACATAAGACATGAGTTAAAGAAAACATGATGATAAACGATAAGATAACTAAAGGACTATTCTGGTAACCAAGTTACAACCCGTAAACCAAACAAGGACCGGGGTTGTAACCCTTCACCTGAACAGAACTTAGCCTCGAACCAATTATCGATAAAGTAAAGCATAAACAAGCATGTCCGGAGATATCCATGTACCGGATCTGGGCAAGACTAGACAAGATAGTACTCCATCCATCATTCACGGCCAAGCAAAGAGTACGGCTTGATACTTAACTAACTAGGGTTATCACAAGCTTAGTTACTAGCAAGATGCAATGAGGTACGCCTACGGCCACAAGCCCTGCAGACTATCTAGGTTATTCAGACGCAAGGTTCAAGCTTAGAGTTATCATGCCTTGTAAGGTGACTTGGATGCAACACATGACAGTGTGCATGGTAATCGTTTCATGTAGTGCCCTACATAACAGTGAGCTGGAAATGTGCCCTACTCGTCGGCAGGCTACAAGTCCATCAAGGAAGGCGCCCAGATAACGGGATTGCTTGTAGCCGGAATACCTCTCTATATGCTCTACTTGATCAATCTAGTCATTAACCTAGTCAGATTCGGTATGAATCCCTGACCGTGGTAACCAGGGATACATGTCCTAGACATGATACGAGACAAGACTGGTTGCTTATACAAGCATATTCAATACACTCACCCACGGTATCAAGAATTCACTTAGCATGTCAGGTTAGCCGTCGCAACAGCGTATCAAGGTTATCATGTCATGATTATTTGTCAAGGGTGCGCCACGGCGGGTCGCCATCATGTCATGTTACTTATCAAGATTTTGTATCAAGGCAAGGGTGCGTCACTACGGACCACCATCAAGAATTATCATGTCAAATTACTTGTCAAGAGTGCACCACGGTGTGTTACTAATCATGCAATTCAATCAGTAAGCCTTGTTCCGATTAACATTCATAAATACTGTCATGATCATGTCGGGTTCATGTCAAGTTTTCATCAAAGGCGTAAGGATATAAAATGGCTGCAAATTCATAAAAGGGGAATATGGGGACATAAGGCACCCAAGGGGGGAGCAAGGGGTAGCGTACGCTCAGGACAGCGTACGCAAGGGTCATGCGTACGCCCAAGACAGCGTACGCAAGGGGCATGCGTACGCTCAAGACAGCGTACGCTCAGAACATGCGTACGCTCAAGACATGCGTACGCTCAAGACAGGGCACGCTCAAGTCTGCGTACGCTCAGGCCAGGGCACACTCAAGTCTGCGTACGCTCAGGCCAGGGCACGCTCAAGTCTGCGTACGCTCAAGCCAAGGCACGCTCAAGTCTGCGTACGCTCAAGCCAGGGCACGCTCAAGTCTGCGTACGCAAGAGACACGCTTCCAACAGGAAGCGTACCCAAGTCTGCGTACGCAAGAGACACGCTTCCAACAGGAAGCGTACCTAAGTCTGCGTACGCAAGAGACACGCTTCCAACAGGAAGCGTACTCAAGTCTGCGTACGCAAGAGACACGCTTCCAACAGGAAGCGTACTCAAGTCTGCGTACGCAAGAGACACGCTTCCAATAGGAAGCGTACTCAAGTCTGCGTACGCTGCGCTAAAGAGCGCACGCAGCTCAGTGGCGTAAGCTAAAAAGCTCTGCACACTGCTCACTGTCTTCTCCAAACCAGCAAGAACTCCATGGTTAAACCCAAAGCTTCAAGGTTCATAACTTGGTCAAAACAAGTCCAAATCCAACTTTTCAAAGGTCAAAATTGGGTAGAAGAAAATTTCCTACAACATGGAACCATCAATACTTGAAAACAAGGAAGTTTGATAGATCAAAACCACCAAATCCGAAAATAACAAATTTCTAGATCTACAAGATTTAAAGCCTCAAAATGGAAAATGACAAGTTCTAATGTGTCTTAGAAACATGAGGAGAAGCTAATGGAACAATAAAATGGACTCTCTTGTAGAAGCAAGTTGCACTTGCCTATGGGTGTGGAGAGTTGGGTGGAGGAAGAAGAAGAAATTAATGGAGGAAGTAATGAAGAGAGAGAGTGTGTTGGTAGAGTTTTAAGGAGGGTGAGATGTGGTGTGTTGAGGGTGGAGCATAGACTAAGGTGTTCCAATACACATTAAACCAAACCAAGCCAACCCAAACCAATTAAAATCGAGCCATGCCAAAACCCAAAATAAACCAAGTTAAACCATTACATGCTATGATGAACCTAATCAAGATTAAACTGAAATTAGCTAGCCAGGCAGGAAAAATTAAAATATATGTCAGGATTCCGTATACGTATACTGGAAATACGTAGAACGAAAAATGGGGGTAACAAAGGGCAGGGGTTTCAAATCAGCTTCCTTATAAAATCAGAGAAGGGGGTCAGGGGTGTGTGGGTGCTTGTCTTAACTCGTGTCTATAGCAGTTTGTTTTATCAATGAAAACTCTATCATCATTTGGTTTATAGAACATTTCCCCCATCCTCTGATACTCGAGACAGTATCAAGAAATCCTGTGCAGTATCTCACCTTAACACTTAGGTACAGACCCTTAAGTTCCTGATATATGAACACATGCCTCTATATATACCTGGATACCTACCCAAGACACCAAGACTTTGTGTCCTGCTGTGCGCTTGCACAAGATAACATTCATATACCCTTTTTTCATAACTCGACACCCTTACCTAACTGACTGCTGTTCACGAGTCCTGTCTATGGCAATTTTATGATACTAATTTCTTACTTGCCTATTGTAACTCCCCGGTCCCAAAATACTTTGGACCAAGTACGTGGAATGCCAGCTGCATATATACAAAGAATACTCCAATATATGGAATCCTGGTATATATAAATAAGCTGTAATATTATAAATTATAGGCCAGAACATCATAAAATATATCTCATCTACAGCACATACAGAAGATATAAGAAGTCCAACTAGAATAAATGAGTGAGTCTAAAGATAGCCGGGTGGACATGCCCACACCAAACAGCTATGAAAATAATCTCAAATAAAGTAGATGCCCACTATGAGTCTCAAAGAATAACATAAATCTAGATATCAGCGGGAGACGCCTCATCATCAAGGTATGAAGGATCCAGTGCCGATCCATACTCCTGCGAGAAATTGCCTATACCTGGAGAGATCTCCAGGTCCTCAGAGGGACGTAACAAGATACAGGAAGAACATGCCGTATGAACTGGATATAAATGCACCATAAAATAAAGAAAAAATTAAAGTGTCCAAGCCATAACACGACTCAATATCCCATTATCGAAACAGTGGGCTACCCCTACAACCAAACAAAGACAAGAGATAACATACTATTCTACGATGTGACACTTTTCCATGCCATGACTGGGACATGAAATTGACTAAGGTCTCCTAATCTTTCTAGTAGGCAATTTAGAAGACATCTCGATGTATGGGAAGGTGAAGGCTGACTCCCCCAGGACAAGGTAATAACTTAAAACATGCACACATCAAGTACTAATACTATCAGCCAACATAACTCAAGGCTAGCAACCAACGTGACCCATCGGTCCACATAGATCGAGGCTAGTGACAACCGTGATACGACTATCGTAGTACGCAGTTACTACGGCTTTTGAATTTGCGTAGCCCATACATTTAACTGTCTTCTCCTCCCAAGGTCACTAACAGAAGGTAGTTCGCTAAGACTAGGTCCATATGCAAACAAAAAGGCAAGAAGAAAAAATAACTGAAAGCAAAATAAAGTGAACTAAAAATAGCAAGTAATAGATCCAACTGAAAACATATAATAAATATGCAGTAAATAAATAAATAAGGATGCATCTAATTATAAACAACAAATAAGGCAAGGTATCTTGCCTGAGGGTGCTGAAATGACAAATCCAACGATTAGAGGCGTTAGCAAGAAACTCAAAATCCACGAACGACTCCGAATGCTGAAACAAATATCAAGAACATTCCTAGTGTAAAATATGTCCAGGAAACGCCTGTCCAAAAGTCATATTTTGGAACAGGGACAAAATCGTAATTTTGGGTCAAAACGATGTCCGTCGTTGGACCCACTTTGTACCAAAAAGTGTGCCAGTACCTACGGTCTCTAAAGTTGTCTAACTACATGTCTACGGGTTCGGTTTGAGGAAACGAACCCAACCGTATGTCCAAAGTTGGATTTCGGTGAGCCATGCACAAATTCGCCCGATGGAGAGGGTCACGGGCCCGCCAAATAGGCATTCCGATCGACCTTCTCAAAATCAGACCAAACTTGGCACACATGACAAGAATTGCGACATGGTCATGTTGGTACAAGTTTTGTCTCGAACTGACGACCATACACAAAATTATGGCTAAGTTTACAAAAGGTCGATATGGGGGTATCTTGACGGATACGTACTAATTTCGTCGCGCACGTGCAACGAAATCGAGTTCCGTCAGTTCCCACACGTCGGCAACATCTATACGCGCCTTTTGATGCATATAGTGTGCGACCACGTCGCCCGGTTTGTCGGGGTGCACGTCGTATCGGTTGGTTTTTTCCAAAATTTTAGTTTTTGAATAAAGTTTTTCCTGATTTTTAACCATGGATAACTTTTTGTGTAAACTACGAAAAATATTTCTACCAAATGGGTTTTGATCCCCTATATATCATCTTTCCCTGTTACAAATTTGTTTTCAAAAACTGTCAGTAGGTTGTCCATGATTGGCCTTCCAAGTTAGGTCTTCGGTTAACATTTTCTGTCCGGTTTGTACAGAATTTGTTTTTTTGGGATATTTGATTCGATTTCTACAACAATTTAATGTACTAGCAATTAATCTAGTTGAAGGGGATGGAAGAGGTATAGGTCGTAAGCATACCTGTGAAATCTATTCTAAAAATTGTCGAGAGAGGTGGACAGATTCGTACGACGAACAGGGCTCGGGACTGGGCCGCTGCAGCTACCACTCTGTCAGCGGTGTCTCTCTGCGTATTGCGTACAGTCGGGCTTGCCTTTCCGGCGGCCACCGTGGCGGTGCACACGCGATGACAGGGTCGTCGGGGGTCGTCCAGTTTGGTGGGGGTTCTCGATGATGGTTGCAAGCTTAAGAGGAGTCTCACTCGAATCCTTTCCGAAACTGAGGGCTATATACGTAGGTTTGAATCCTACTTAAATTCCTTGTATTTGAACTAGGCTTGCATAGATTGGACTAAATATGGAGGAGAAGCTATCTGGGGATGCAATGCAAAAGATTACAATGAATTTGAATTAAAATCGAAGGAAACTTTGGTTTCAAAAATTTCCTTCCGTTCCTTCTGTGAACCTACGGAAGATTATGCCTTGCTTTACTCGCGAGAAGTTGTTACTCGCGAGAAATTGAAAATTTAAAACTTTTTATTTTATGTTATACAAAGATATGATTATTTATATATACATGTATATATAAATATATAAATATATAAATATAAATATATATATATATATAAAATATATATATATATATATATATATATATATATATATATATATATATATATATATATTTTTTTTTTATATATATATATATATATATATATATATATATATATATATATATATATATATATTTATGCCTTGCTTTACTCGCGAGAAATTGAAAATTTAAAACTTTTATTTTATTTTATATAAAGATATGATTATATATATATATAAATATATATATATATATATATATATATATATATATATATATATATATATATATATATATATATATATATATATATATATATATATATATATACACTCAATAATCCAATAACTCCCAAATTTTCTAAAATCATTTACTTTAATCTTGGAACAATCACCTATATTCTATCTATATATACAATATCTAGTATCTACTACCTATAATATATCAATGAAAACAATAGATAACCCGCTAGCTAATTTATAGGTAAATACTCCAACTAATATATTAAATAAATTTATAACAAATCCTAATTTCCAAAATTCATTCTAAACATTTTAATAAATAACCTGTGCAAGTATTCGTACTAGCTAATTATATTATAACCAACACTTGCTACTACTAAATTTAGCAAATGAAATTTATTAATCAATTACAAACTGTTTCAATAATTTAAATTAAAAATTAAATTTCTAAAAAAAATTAAGGGGGTTTACATCCTACCCAACTTATAAGAATTTCATCCTCGAAATTAAAAGTCACCTTAATATCCAAAAATAACGGGATTTTATGCAAAGAGAGAGCAGGTACGTCAAATCATGACTTAGTTTCTAAAACGATAGAGGAGGGGGTTATCACAGGGATCCCAATTGACATCATGTGCTATACAATAGAGTATTCTTTGTCCAAGGCCCTACCCAACTTATAAAAGTTGGCAAACCGTAAAATTCGTAGTTGCAAAACTTCTGAGTAGGACAATTTCTAAAGTGAGGCACGAGAATCATTGGAAACTTCTGTCCGCAGTCATGGATTCTAAGGAAACCTAGATTTTTCCATGACATTCTTGGTTGATAAAATTCTTACCGAATTAGCATTGCTGGAATATAGTCATTCTTGAGCAAGTTAGTAGGAATTGTATTCGGATGAAATATAGCTGAGACGAATGGTGCAGAGGGATTTTCTATTGAATAAATCATGGGTTTAATCTATATTGGCTGAGCAACCCTTGTAGAATCACTCTAAACCATCCTTGTTGGGTTAAGGTAACCTAAACAGGTTCTATCTCAAGTGGTTGAGCTAATTGCTAGTCACGTTGGTTAACTAGTTTCCTTAAGACCAAAAGTGTGACTTTTGTGACTTTTGTGTTTAAGTAGCACATGAGAACTCCATTGAGTGGCACACTAGTGGCATGCACGTAGTGGGCTTTAAGTAGATCACAACTGTATATTGGGTCAAAAGGTTTGACTCAAAATTGTCTCCAATTGAAGTTGGAAAGTTTATCGGTATTACGGTAAGGGTTATAGTTAGCCTTTTTGACCCAAAAGTCGTATCATAAAAATAGAGTACAAGGAGACATGTTTGAGTGGGGCATGATATACGTAGATGAAGGTGGGATTTTCTAGGTCTCGTATATGAAATTTGTTGGAAGAAAAAGACTAATATTGTGCTCCAAATTTCAAAGTCGCGGTAGGTATACCCATAGTGTTGCAGATAGAAGTGGACGTTTGTGAACTACTGGGTTATTAGCCTGATTAGAGGAAATGTGTCAAGTTAGATATTGTACTTTAATTTCGAACAATGGTGAAGCAATTACCCATGTCATCTTTGTGCTCCATCGTTGGTGAGGGACGCCAGGACGACACGTATCGAGGAAATTGAATGATTAACTCTTTGTAGCACAAGACGATTATTGATGGGGTATTAAATTATAAGGTACGTTATACCAGATCTCTAACTACTAACTCCTAAATCACTATTTACAGTAAGTCTGCTAGAAATAGATTTCTAATGGTGTCGAAAGTAGTGTATATGGGCTGTTGCTGATAACTAGTAATTCATACTAAGAAAAGTATTATTCTACGCATGTTGACCAAGCTAATGGATGTGTTGTTCTAACGCTAAGCCATGTCCAAAATAAATAAACGTTGCAATTGAAATAATACCTGCCAAATCTCCAACCTCAGGATGGGTGCCTATCACAGCCATGCTAAATGTTTGCACATGCCTTTGTCCATTTGTCTCATGTCCAGCCTGACTAACTTGTGCCGCTTGGTCAGCTAAGTGTGCTTCTCTAGGATAACTTCCATATGGTGGTTAATTTGGCACTTCTACTGGTCCATGTGCTACGGGTCCTTGCATCCTCTGTTGCGCTGCCTTTAGTTGTTCTGTACAGTCTCGGGCTTTGTGATGGTTGGAGCCACAAATCATACATTGTCCTAATCTGTGACGACAATCCTTCATGACCTGACCTTTCCTATGATAGAAGCAACATTTAAGAAGCTCATCAATTGGATAGGATAATGCCCTTGGTGGTTGTTGTGTCATAGAATGTCTGATTGGTCCACCATGGATAAGGTTACTTGGCCCAGTTGCTGGAATATGGTATCTCTGAGCCTGTTTTACTTCCTTGTCAAGGAGTTCCTGGATTCTAGCTCCTTCTAATACTGCAGCATGAGAAACTCTAGACTGCACTGTAGTATGCTTCTTTAGCTCTGGTGTCAATCCTTAGTGAAATCTTTTGGCCCTTTCCTGCTCAGTAGGAATCAGTGTCTCACCGAATCTGCTCAGTCGACTGAATTCTGTATCGTACTCATCTACGGACATACTTTCTTGCTTGAGGTGAATGAACTGATCATAGAGAACATCGCGTACATGGATAGGAAAGAACCTCTCATTGAAGAGTTTGTAGAACTCTTTCCAAGTCTGATTGGCTCCCAAGCGTCTTTCTTCGGCTTTCCACCAATGATGGGCATTGTCTTTTAAGAGCAAGTCTACTGCTGTCATCCAATCATTTGTTGGCAACTAGGATGCCTTCAGTAGCTTTTCCGTGCTGATAATCCACGCGGTGACCTCTAGTGGTTCGTCGGTACCTCTGATGGGCTTGGGGTTCATATCCATGAAGTCTTTGATAGAACCCTCATATGGATGTAGAGTTGGTGCTGGTACCGGTGTCGGAGGTGGATGTGGGGGCCTAGTCTGTGCTTTTGTCATGCTCTGCCTCATCATTTTAGCCTGTTGTCGCTAAGTATGTATCATGGCATACATGAACTGTATAGTAGGGTTTCGATCCTCTGGTGGTGGAGGCATTTGTGGTCCGCACTGAGGTGGATACTGCTGAGTGAATGGTGGTGGAGGTGGTGGTACATTCTCTTCGGTTGGCACCACGGTAGTTTGCCCAGTCTGGATGACTGGTGGCACTTGAGTTCCCTGTTGTACCATCGACAGGATTATGGTGGTCTGCGACTGTCGTAGCTGATACGGGGTCACCGGTGTCATTTGTAGGACCTCTCCCTCTTGATTAGCTGTATCACCAGATGTGATCGCTGAGGTAGGAACGTGTCCGCTTCGAAGGTTCATCCTTACTGGCACGAAAATAGAATAATTTTAGAATAGATTCGAATAAGTTACAGGTCAAGCAATTGAAAGAGAATTGTCAACGTAGTTGCAGATGAGATCTTGGGGAGCAAGTTAATTATGTCTCATTCTATATATAAAAAATTTATAAGGAGCGAACTAAGTACACTAGGTTGATCAGACCATCATGCACCGGTTCTGATAGACAATATGTTAGCGGGGTACCTCCAATAACATATGTGTCATGAACAAGCTTAAAAAATGAATAGGCTTGCAAAACTAGGCTATAATAGCAGTATTGGTCAAGATGGTAGAACATAAGTACGCGAGATAATGATGAAAGTAAATATAAAAATTTCAGTCCATTAAGAATCGAAGTTTTGTTCGGAGATCGTGCCTATACAGTCGTCCTACTGTCTTTTTGTCTGAGGCCATGGTTACGGTCAAGGAAGGGTTAGATCGTGAGGTATTATACCCAACTTATAAGAGTTAAGCTAGTAACAATGGAACGATGGAACATGTCTACCTAGTACAAGTCATTGTCCTAACCTCTACCAAGCATGAATTTGACTGATATTATGAAGGGTTAGATAGGAGGCAATACAGGTAATCAAAAAGAGTTCGAAAAGTTTGGAGGTCAAATGAGGCAATAATCATGGATGAGATACTATTCTTATTCCTCTATGCAGGCTTGTTGGGCACAGTCATGTAATCCAACAATATTTTTTGACCTGTATGGGCCACCACAAAAACATGTAATGCCCCGGTCCCAAAATACTTAGGACCAAGTACGTGGACATGCCAGCTGTATATATACGAAGAATACTCCAATATACGGAATCCTCGTATATATACATAAGCTGTAATAATATGCAGGCTAGAACATCATAAAACTATATCTCATCCACAGCACACATAGAAGATATAAGAAGTCCAAATAGAATAAATGACTGAGTCAAAAGATAGCCGGGTGGACATGCCCACACCAAACAGCTATGAAAATAATCTGAAATAAAGTAGATGCCTACTATGAGTCTCAAAGAATAACATAAATCTAGATATCAGCGGGAGACGCCTCGTCATCAAGGTATGAATGATCCATTACTGATCCATACTCCTGCGGGAAATCGCCTATACCTGGAAAGATCACCAGGTCCTCAGAAGGACGTAACAAGATACAAGAAGAACATGCCATATGAACTGGATATAAATACACCATAAAATAAAGATAAAAGTAAAGTGTCCAAACCATAACACGGCTCAATATTCTATCATCGAAACAGTGGGCTACCCCTAAAACCAAACAAAGACAAGGGGTAACACACTATTCTGTGATGTAACATTTCCCCATGCCATGACTGGGACATAAAATTGACTAAGGTCTCCTAACCTTTCTAGTAGACAATTTAGAAGACATCTCGATGTATGTGTAGATGAAGGCTGACTCCCCCAGGATAAGGTAATAACTCAAAACACACACACGTCAAGTACCAATACTATCAGCCGGCATAACTCGAGGCTAGCGGCCCATGTGACCCATCAGTCCACATAGCTCGAGGCTAGTGAACACCGTGACACGACTACCATAGTACGCAGTTACTATGGCTTTTGGATTTGGGTAGCCCATACATTTAACTATCTTCTCCTTTCAAGGTCCCTAACAGAAGGAAGTTCGCTAAGAATAGGCTCATATGCATACAAAAAGGCAAGAAGAAAAAATAACTGAAAGCAAAATAAAGTGAACTAAAAATAGCAAGTAATAGATCCAACTAAAAACAGATAATAAATATACAGTAAATAAATAAATAAGGATGCATCTAAATATAAACAGTAAATAAGACAAGGTATCTTGCTTGAGGGTACGGAAATGGCAAATCCAACGATCAGAGGCGTCAGCAAGAAACTTAAAATCTACCTACGACTCTGGATGTTAAAACAAACATCAATAACATTCCCAGTGTGAAAGATATATCTAGGAAATGCCTGTCCAAAAGTTAAATTCGGGAACAGGGGCAAAATCATAATTTTGGGTCAAAACGATGTCCGCCGTTGAATCCGCTTTGCACCGAAAAGTGTGCCAGTATATACGATCTCCAAAGTCGTCTAACTACATGTCTACAGGTTCGGTTTGAGGAAATGAATCCAACCGTATGTCCAAAATTGGATTTCGGCGGACCGTGCACAAATTCGTCTGTTGGAGTGGGTCGCGGGCCCGCCAAATAGGCGTTCCGATCGACCTTCTCAGAATCAGACCAAACTTGGCACACAGAACCAGAATCGCAATACGGTCCTCTCGGTATAAGTTTTGTCTCGAACTGACTACTGTACACAAAGTTATGACTAAGTTTGTAAAAGATCGATACGGGGGTATCTTGACAGCTACGTACTGATTTCGTCGTGCATGTGCAATGAAATCGAGTTTCGTCAGTTTCCACACGTCGGCAACATCCATACGCGCCTTTCGATGCATATAGTGTCGACTATGTCGCCCGGTTTGTCGGGGCGCACGTTGTATCAGTTGGTTTTTTTTCCAAAATTTTAGTTTTTGAACTAAGTTTTTCCTAATTTTTAACCATGAATAACTTTCTGTGTAAACTACAAAATATGCTTCTACCAGACGGGTTTTGATCCCCTATATGTCATCTTTCTCTGTTACAAATTTGATTTAAAAACTGTCAGTAGGTTGTCCATGATTGGCCTTCCAAGTTAGGTCTTCGGTTAACATTTTCTGTCTAGTTTGTACAAAATTTGTTTTTATGGGATAGTTGAAGGGGATGGAAGAGGTATAGGTCATTAGCATAGCTGTGAAATTTGTTCTGAAAATCATCGGGAGAGGTGGACAAAATCGTACGACGAACAGGGCTCGGGACTGGGCCGCTGCTGCTGCCGCTCAGTCAGTGGTGTCTCTCTGCGTACTGCGTGCGGCCGGGCTTGCCTTGCCGGCGGCCACTACGGCGATGCGCACGCGGTGTCAGGGTCTCCGGGGTCATCTAATTAGGTGCGGGTTCTCGATGATTGTTGCAAGCTTAAGAGGAGCCTCTCTCGAATCCTTTCCGAAACCGAGGGCAACATTCATAGGTTTAAATCCTACTTAAATTCCTTGTGTGTTTGAGCTAGGCTTGCATAGATTAGACTAAATCTGGAGGAGAAGCTATCTGGGGATGCAATGCAAAAGATTGCATTGAATTTGAATTAAAATAGAAGGAAACTTTGGTTTCAAAAATTTCCTTCCATTCCTTCTGTGAACCTACGGGAGATTATGCCCTGCTTGACTCGCGAGAAGTTGCTACTCGCGAGAAATTGAAAATTTAAAACTTTTTATTTTATTTTATATAATGATATGGCTATATATATAAAAAAAATTATATATATATATATATATATATATATATATATATATATATTTTATTATTTTTATTTATTATTTTATTTTTTAATTTTTTTTGGAAACCCCCACCATATATTAATCAAGGCTCAAAATGCCGAAGCCTGACACGTATACAAGGCACAAAATGAGGCCGCCTATACAGAAAACCCACAAAAGAATAAAAAAAAATGGGGGGGGGGGAGCGAAACACTCGGTCAGAGGGGGCAATGGAGCGGAGACCAGAAAGTGCTCTGGCAATGATGGCACAGGGTACTCCGTTTACGGCATTGGCGGTAGACTTCCCGAATGAGCTGGTATGCGGGAAAAAAGTGACCTTCATATCTCGCTTTGTTGCGGTTCTTCTAAATTACCCATGTAGCGGCCGCTGCGACGATCTGGTGCCCGTGAGAGGCGTTGCCCCAGACGTCCGCTAGATCGTGGAAGCGTCCGCCAGTCGGAACAATACTGAATTCCTGGTTGAGGGTCCTCCAGATGCCTCTAGGCAGGAATCCCTGACAAAAGATGTGATCAATAGTCTCGATCTGGTGTTCTGAACAGCAATTATAGGCTGATGCTAAGCTGATACTAATGGTGTTGAGGATATCGTCAGTTGGCAATTTTTTTCTTATGGCTCTCCACATGAGGAATGACCACTTCTTAGGGATGCAGGTGTGACAATAATGAGCGACGATATACGTAGGCTGGCCCATCCCATGGAGAGAGGATCTAGCCGACCTCACAGAAAATGCGCCGGAAGCCTCTAGCGTCCATCTCCACTCATCAGCTGCAGGACCGATCCTAAGACCGTAAAGACGGACTCTATCCTCCATATCGGTGCCTCCCCAGTCCCGCATCTTATCCCAGTCCCAGTCACTGTTGTTGTGATTCCACATATCCTTGATCCTACAATTTTTTGTGATTTCTGTGAGGCTGGGGATCAGGCTATCACCAGTCCATCTCTCCCGAAATGGATTGGACTCGCCGTTGCCCAGATGAAGCCTGATGGCCTGTTCGGCAAGGTCGCGTCCGATCAGGATCCGACGCCAAGCCGCCGAAGATCTGCTATTGGATGTAGCCTCTGAGGGATGGGTGTGCTTGAAGTACCTGGCTTTCATGAATCTGGTCCATAAATTCTTGCTCTTACGGAGATGCCACCATAATTTTATCGAGAAAGCCTTAATGATGTGAGTGAGTTTGGTAAATCCCAGACCTCCAACCTCAGTCGGCTGAGCCATGGAGTCCCAGCTGGCCCAATGGTGCTTATCTTGGCCGTTGCAATACCCCCAAAAGAAGTTACAAAAGATCTGCTCGATCGAAGTAAGAACCTTCAAAGGTAGGGAACATGCGGCTAGAGTATGGATAGGAATGGATGAGAGCACGTGTTAGATGAGGATCATCTTGCCACCTGGAGATAAAGTGGCATTGTGCCACTCTTCAAGTTTGTTCCTGATTCTAATGATTAACTTTTCGAAGATCCTGGCACTAGATTTCCCGTACACAAGGGGACATCCGAGATAGGTGAATGGGGATGATCAACAAAGAACGATATTAAGGTGGCAATTTTGCTGGCATGCTCTGGGTTGATATTGTGGTGGGCATAGATGACGCTTTTGGATGGGTTGATTCTCTGGCCTGAGCAAATGGAGTACCGCTGCAGGGTGGTGTGGACCACCTGAACCGCTCCTTCGTCCCCAGAAGAGAAGATGAGTAAGTCGTCCACAAAAGCCAGGTGGGTGATGGTGGGGCATCCGCTTGTTGTGTGATATTGTTGGAAGTGCAGGATGTTGATCATGTTATTGAGGTTCCTGCTGAGGGCATCTGCCACAATTATGAAGACAGTGGATGATAGGGGGTCACCCTGCCTAACCCCGTGACTGGATTTGAAGAAACCCTCGGCTTGACCATTAATGACTGTAGAAAACCACGGGTTGCTGATGGATCTCCACACAGTGTTGGTCCAAGTTTTCGAGAAACCAAATGCCCTGAAAACCCAGATCATAAATTGCCAGTCCAGTCTGTCGTAAGCTTTTTCCATGTCAATCTTAACGGTGATATTTCCTCCTCTAACAGGAAATTTCATACAGGTGATAAGCTCTTGGGCTAGCATGATATTGTCTTGGATGTTCCTCCCACGAACAAACCCACTTTGCTCGTCAGAGATGATCTTGGGGAGGAGGCCCGCCATTCTGGTAGCGATGATCTTAGAGATAATCTTGTTAGTGAAAGTGTACAGACTGATCGGCCGAAAATCGTGGAAGGACTCCGGGTTCTCTTTTTTCGGAATGAGGATAAGGTTGGCGCTGGAGATGGCTTTGGGATAAGTGGCTCCTTCGAAGAAGGCAATTGCGGCTTCGATGATATCTTGCTTGATAATGTCCCAGCATATGCAGAAAAAGATCCCCAAAAATCCGTCAAGGCCAGGAGCGCTGTGCTCGTTCAGCGCCCACACCGCGTCTTTCACCTCCTGGTCCGTGGGACGGCGTTCCAGCTGGGCCTTGTCTGTTTCATTAATGAGACAGGGGATTTGATCTAGAAAGGCGTTGTCTTTGTGAACAGTCTCTTTGGTGAATAATTTGGAGTAGAATTCCGTAGCAGCTTCACGGATACTCTTTTGGTCGGTGATGGTGTTCCCATTATCGTCTGTAGTATGGTGTATCATGAGCTTCCGTCTACGGCCGTTGACGCAATCATGAAAGTATTTCGAGTTTTTGTCCCCGTCACTATCCCATTTCAACCTAGCTTTCTGTTTCCAGAAGTCAGTCTCCACTTTGAGCCTGAATTTGAGCATGGCCTTGGTAAGGTTCAGGGCAATCCTGGCCGCCGGGGAACGATCCGCCACGAATCTCGCTTCTGCACGGGTAACGTCGTCTTCAGCAATCCGTACGGCTTGGAAAATGTCCCCGTAAGAAAGTTTGCTCCACTTGGACAAGGCTAACCTCGTAGCCTTAAGCTTTCTGCTCACCCGGACCAGGGGGTCTGGTGATTCTTCGCTATTCCACGCTTCCGCGACAATACCCAAAAATTGGGGGTGCTCGCTCCAGAATTCGAGGAATTGAAATTTCTTTTTGGGGGTGTTGGTGTTGTTTTTAATTTCTACCAGCAGTGGGGCATGGTCAGAGTCGGAGGAGTTGAGGTGGGAAAGCTTGGTGGTGATCCCCATACCGTGCCACAGATCGTTAGTAAGGGCTCTGTCAAGACGGGAATATTGGCGCCGGTCACCATCTTGCATGTTACACCAGGTAAAAGCACTACCAGTAAACTTGAGGGAGGTCAGATGAGCATTGAACAGAAGTTATTGAAGTCTTGCATGGCCGGCAACAGAGGAGGACGACCATCGGTTTTCTTTTCTCTGCAGGTGATCGCGTTGAAGTCTCCGATGCAAAGCCAGGGGGAGTTGATATGGTGCAGATGAATGTCGAGAAGGTCGTTCCACAGGAGTTTCCGCTCCGAGATATCGCAGATGCCGTGGACCTCCTAGAGGATAGCGCGCTCGGGGAGCGAGGGGTGTTCTAACCAGCAGGACAGGGCCTGTCGGGTTTTCTGGATGATTCCGATGTTGACGTTCTGAGTGTCGAGGATCCAAATGTCGAGTCTGCCCGCAATGGCGGTGGGGAAGTTCAGCTGCAATTGGATGGATTTAAGTCTTTTAGTAGGGATTTTGGGTTCGAGGATGATAAGGATGTCGATCTTGTGGATTTTCCGTAGAGTGGAGACTCTCCTTAATGTAGGTTTGTTCACCAACTCGCGAACGTTCCAGGATAGGATGTTTATCATTAAAGAGTTGGAGTGGAGTTTTTTTTGTTTCGCTTGGCAGCGGATCTAGTTTGGATGGTTGTAGTTGTAGTCTCCGTGGTTCCAAGGTGGTCTTGGATCACACGCGAGGTTGATGCTGCGGCTTTTGTCGAGGTGGGGTGGACCCGGAGGGATTGCTCCTGTGGGTCCGATTCATGGCCGATCGATTCTCCAGCGAAAACAGGGATGTGGTCGCCTGCTGGGTCGATTAATTCCCCTGCGGAGTCCCGATTGGGCTCCTCGGAGGGAGTGGTTAGGGTGTCGCTGGAGCTCCTTATCTCTTGGAGGGTGTGCTGCAGTGGACAGCCAGCAGCTTGGATTTGTAGGCCTCTTCGGACCAGATCGGGTCCGAGGATAGCAAGTGCTTCTTCAACTTGGTCTTCAATGGTACGCATATGATCGTCCTCGCTGGTGGTGGTATCCTCGACCTCCTTTGAGATTGGGAGGTGTCACGACCCGCACCCTGTATAGGGGCACGAGAAGTGGGTACGTCCAGCCTACGTTGCAGTGTCGACGGTAGAACGCTGTCCTAGGTCAATCATCTAACAATATAAAGGTACCTGTACAGTATATACTCTCCGAATGGAGGTGACATAACAGAATACAATCTCAATCACATCTAGGGTAGAAGAATGAAAGACAGATAGATAGATAGATAGTAACTCAAGAGAACAGTATCATAGATGAAATAAGTCCAAGTGTCTAGGATAACATAACATCCAGAATGTCAACCCAATATACAAATAAGTCTAAGGGTCTATACATCTCAACATCTCAAAATACAACTCAGAATGTGAGACAAAATAATAATATAGAAATAACTGTCTAGCTAAACTAGCCTAGACTACTGGGGCAACATCCTCAGCTGCAGGTGGATCCTGCTGAGGGTCCACAACATAAGTGTCATCTAGTCCTGCTCCATAATAGGTAGACACCAGGGCCTCTTTCTCATCCTCTGTAATATTTTCAACAGGTCCAGTCAGGACAGGAACGAGCACAATACATCTCACGCGGTGCATTGTATGATAGGAAATATAAAGCATGTAATAGAGTAAAATACAGGAACTGCTGAAGGAAGATACATGTAGTAAAAGAGATAGCTGTAAAGGAAATATCTACTGTATATAGAGAACTGTAAGTGGCTAGTGATGTAGAGCACAAGATAGGCATGTGAATGGCTAGAATTTATACATGATTACACTACTGAGTTTGCACATGATTACACTACTTTGGAATTATTCACATGTCCACTTCTACTCCCCCGTTTTCCCAATCAATACACAAGGATCCATTCAGGTTACGTTAAGATTCGTGATAAGCCCATAATTGGGTGATACGTGAGTGATTCATGAAGATTCATGAAGGCTCGGTGATCATGAGAGTACATGAGTAACTAGCTGATACATGAAGATACGTGATAATAGAAGCATGAGATACGTGATATAAGTGAAACACACGTGACAAAAGTATCTGATGCTCCCGAGGGGGATAACATCTCATGAAAAGATCCATATAGTACCAATCCGTGATAACAATCGTGTCAGCATCAAGTAAAGTAATCTAGAGCAAGAATATAAATCTTGGCAAGTATGAAATGGTCAGAGAATGTACTCGCCTGATAACTGAATGTCTGAAGAGGATATACTGCCTGAGGAGAGATGTATGGCTCCTAATCAGAGCAACACAAGTCACAATGTATCCACAATGGTAAAAATAGAGTATACAATGCATACTACATGATTCTAGGTCAATCTGGTCAAAAGTCAACTCTTGGTTAACTCAACAGTCAAACTAGGTCACAGGAAGTCATACTAGGTCACAGGGAATCAAACTAAGTCAAATAAAGTCAAACAAGGTCAAACAAGTCAAGGTTAGTCAAATCTAGGTTAAAGTCAACTCTTGGTCAACATTCTAATCAAACTAGTCAATTACTAGTCAACATGATCAATCTGGGTCAAGTCTAGGTCAAACTTAGACCAACTAAGGTTTTGGGTCAAACAAAGACTAGTCAACAAGGTAATTAGGTCAATCTTGACTAATGGTCAACTTCTAGTCAATACTCCATAAGACAATCTCAAACCATGACACAACCTCTAAGTATTTCACTTAACCCCATACATATCTTAATCTACATAGGACTATCCTCATAATCCATATGGTTAACCTAATCATTGTAGAAGCATGGAATTTCACAACCAGAAAGCCCATGCGCCAGACACTACATGCGCTAGAACTCAGACGAAGAACTTCACAGCAAAGTCAATAAGTATAGACATTTGAAGAAGGACTTTTTATTTATATAAAAGTCTATTACATGTCTAAAAAAGGTTGTACAAAGGAGAATTTCTACAAAGGAAAGATCCTAAGTCTACAGCCAGCGGCTACCACGCGCCTCCAGATAAGCGCAGCGGCCACCATGCGCCTCCAGTTAGGCGCAGCAGTCATCATGCGCTGCCAGTCACCATGCGCTGTCAGTCAGGCGCAGCAGACATCATGCGCCTCCAACCAGGCGCATCCCACCATATCTTCAGCAGCTCAGTCATGTACATCCAGCTCAGTTGTGTGCATTCAACAGCCCAGCTATGTGCATCCCTTCAGCCAAATTCTTCCAGCCAGGCTCACCTGGCCGAGCAGAGCCCAGTTATGTACCGCTCTTCCAACCAGGCTCGCCTGATAAATGCTTCGACACAAAGCATTTAACCCTCTAGCTGGAACCAATGAAGAGAAGAGCACCGCAAATGCTGTGGCCAGAGGAGGCTTCGAAAGAGCCTCCAAAGCCGAAGGAAGACCGTGATCGAAACCGCGGCTAAAGGAGCAGCTTTCAACACAATCAAAGTGGGCGACACCCACTTTGAAGGAAGAGAGAGCCTAGCACCACCATTCCGATCTACGGCTCTTCCGGAATAACGGGGACAAGGCCCGAGCATCCCTATCTTTGGATGCAACAGGCACCTTCCGCCTGCCTCGGAAGCCCTCGACTCCGTCTTTTGGATGTAACAGTCACCTTCAAGAGCATCGAAGACAACACAGCGTCTCATCTTCACCCTCGGGAGCACTTCGTCAACAGAATGCACCCGCATGTTCAAGTTCATGTTGGAAGAACGTGAGGGAATGAGAAGCAAATATTCTCTCCATGCCACTATTTATAGGCCGGGCAGATCAAACCCACGCGCCAAGTGGATGGCCCTCCGAATTCCGTGCAATGAATTTACATTAAATGGATGAACCGGACGCCTCGAATTCAGCCAAACGGCTATTTATGGCACTCGAAGAGCGAGACAGCCACATCATTAAAAGACATGTCCGATGCGCCAGCCAGACAGCGCATCACACGGACGCGCCCTTCGGCATCAGGCGCATCATACAGACGCGCCCTGCAGTACTCGGCGCATTACAGAGGGTGCGCCCTCACACATCTCCATACCAAGTGGAACGCCAACCGACGCACCCACTCAGTTGTCCATCGAACGTCACCAACATTAAATGCTGAACTGACAGAGTTGGCAGCACGCCTCCCAAAGTTTGAACAGTTGACAGCTTTATTCAGAAAACGAAGCGTCGGCAACGTCAGCATCATCATGACTTTATTTCCACGGCTACTGCCACGTGGCTACTCCACCATCAGCATGCGCCTCTACGGCCATGCGTCCAAATCAGCATGCGCCTCAAAAGCCATGCGCCTCAGACTACTCTCTGATCCCGAAAGACAGAAGGAAAGTCGCCTGCATGCGCCTCAAAAGCCATGCGCCCCAAATGGTTTGTAACTCCTAAAGGTTATGAGCCGCAGCCTCCTCCTGCGCCCAATCCAAGGCGCAGCTCACCAGATCACTTCTCTCCACCAAATCCGAGATCTTCGAACCATGAGTCGACGACACGTGTCTTTTGACTCAACTCATCCAAGATTTCAGCAACAGAAAGATCTTCTCTCTGCTACGTGCCGGCTCACAACAGCAGTATGAAAAGTGCTCCCCCTCGATCAGGGCACAGCATCCGTGCGCCTCCATCAGCAATCTCCACGTGGCATCCCCACACCGGCGCATCCTGCATGCGCGCATGAGCAGCCAGTCTACAAAACTATAAATAGAAGGATCATCTCCTTCACACACACAGAGACTCAGAACACACAAGAATCCACAACAGAGAATCACCGAGAGGCAGTTCTAGACACTCAACGTCTTCCTCCTCTCAGCAAGCTCCAGCACCCAGAGCAATCAACACCTTCAGAGAACCGATAACCGTCGTCAGCCGATCAACGGAGTCAACGCATTACCACTCGCTCCATTGGCACTAAGGACCCAGCTTAAACAAAAGTGTACTCCTAGGACTACATCTAAGTCCTATATTGTATCACTGTTCTGTTTGTATTAAGATTTCAATCAAAACAATTTTAATGGCAAACAAGCTGGCGACTCTGCTGGGGACTTCTTTCTCCTCTATCGAGAAGGTTGTGTCACAGGCCGACGATGTGAAGGTGGGCTCCTCCCACAAGACGCTGGTAGTGCGCCTCAATCAACAGGCGTACGAGGAGTTCATTTCTGAAGGAAGTGCGAGTCCTTCGAAGCGGCTGTCGAAGCCGAAGAAGACCCGCGCAGTCTGGGTGCGCAAAGTCGACGCCTTGGGCACCACCGTTGAAGGGGATGCGCCCGTCCAGCTTTTCCTTCCTGCTGACGTCCTCAGCAGTCAAGGTACGCCCGCCGATGCAGCGCATCTCTCGGGGACGCGTGCGGCCGACCACGTTCCCCAGCCATCTTCCTCTCAGGCGAGAAAGATACGTCGACGGAGCAGGGGCGCAGCCAATGCCCCGCGTATCACTTCTGATGCGCCACAAAGAGCCTCTGTCTTTGACAGACTCACTCGCTGTAATGGCGAGGAGAATTTGGATGCTGAGTACTATGCGCCCCAGCGGGCTGGTACGAAGAAATCCAAGGCGGCACGGGCCATGCGCCACAAACGTGCTATGCCAACAGCCGACCACAGGCACGCGCTTACAATCACGCGCGCTGCTGATGGCAAGCTGTACAAGGTTGACTTAAGTGCTTCTGCACCGACAACGAGTCGATCTTCAAAGTCCTCATCTCGCTTGGGCGCATTCACTGCGTGCACAACCAAGCCGAGAGAGGCAAACTCAGTGGTCTTGAACTCCCGCGCCTCCTCTGGTTGTGCGTTTGAGGTCCGTTCAAGTCACTTCAAATGCTGTGGTTCCCCAACTACTGATCGTGATGCCTGCTTGGTATTAGATCAGGGGGCGCAGCACTCACCCGACCACCCCGGCGCTTGGCCCTGCCATGCGCCTGAGAGGGGTGTGAGGGTAGCACTCTCCTCCAACGACTTGCGTAACGTGATCACTCACAAGCGCCGGTCAAGAGAGTTGACCAACAAGCACGATGCGCCTCTCGCGGGGCACACTTGTGCAGTGGTCACCATCAACTGCTGTTACAAGACGGCAGTATCGCCAAAGCAGTCGGTCTTCCAACGACTACAATCATCGACACCCCTCCGACATCGCCTTGGGACGAAGGTGTCAGCAGAAGAGGAGCTAAAGGTTGCTTCATGCAACGTGATCTCCAACTCCTCATCTGTCCGGAAGACGACTGCCAATTCCTCGTCTTCATCCAAAAGCCAGCCAAGGAAAACCAAGGCAGCTGTCACGACCTCTGGAGTGTTCGAAGGCACTCGGTCGAGGAAGAAGTTCTTGGAGGAAGCTGGGGGTAGCCAGACCCTTGTCGAGCCTCCTTCCGAAGACGAAGATGTCCAAAGCACAGCTGCGGCAGATCTTCATCAAGGCGAAGATGGCCTCCCTGAAGCCCCTCAAAATGACGATGTCCTCCAGGACACTGCCGGGGGTAGTGCATGAAACGAAGAGGCCCTTCAAGACAGAGCTGAGGGCAGTCAGGCCCTTGCAGATGCGCCTGTCGAAGACGAACTCCAGAATGTGGCTGGGGGTGGCCAAACACCAGGAGAAGTGACTCCCCCACATGAGAGCGAGGCTGAGAGCGAAGCCTCAACTAATCCATCCACTTCCGGCCGTGTCATGACAGTATACATGACCGGGGGTGATCTTGAGACTGATGCGCCGCCACAGGACATTGTCCAGCGCATAGACTCGCTAGAGGGAGGACTCAAAACCCTCTCTGCCTCAATGCAAGCGCTGACTCAAGCAGTGTTTGAGATGCGGTCGGCCTTGATCAGGACACCTTCAAATGGTCCCGACCCAGGAGCCAATGGAGAGTCGAGTGTGCCCCTCCAACGGACACCCTCAGACACAGAAGCACCCCGGACGTCGGAGCCCTCAAACGCTCCACTCCAGGTGGTACCTCCTTCTCCGACTCCTAGCTCCACGGAGGACGTGGTCGAAATGATCAAAGATCTGCGGGAGCGCTTCGAGTCCAAGAACAGGCAGGAGGAGCGCCAGAAGATGGGCATTCCCCAGCCTTATCCCCTTGAGTGGAACAAGGTGGTTTATCCCCCAAAGTATAAACCACAAACACTCACGCCGTATGACGGGAAAGACTCTCCACGACGGTACCTGACGTACTTCCAGTCGCAGACAGGGCATCTTTCGAAGGAGGACGCGCTCCTCACCAGCATCTTTGTTGGGGCCCTGAAAGGGGTGGCGTATGACTGGTACTGCAGCCTCCCCGATAATTCCATATCGTCCTTCGACGACCTGACACGCCTCTTCCTCGACCGCTTCTACGACGGTGGGAAGGACATGACGATGGCGTCTCTCATTGAGATACGCTAGAAGGACAAGAAAACGGTTCGGGCATTCATCGAACGCTTCCGTCAGGCCTGCTTCAGGCTACCGCCAGGCATGCCAGAGCATGCGCTTCTCTCCGCTTGCAGTATGAACATGCTGCCTGCAGTAAAGCTCTGGCTTAACTCTACTCCCCCTCCCGACTGGAGCTCCCTAATCATCGAAGCTGAAGCTGCAGAGAAGAAGGCGGCCAATGCACGTCTTCTGGGTGTTAGCTTTCCCGCCTTTGACAATAAGGGGAAAAAGTCCGCAATCAACAACTCCGGACGAGAAACAAAGGGGAAACAGGCATTGACTGTTAATGCCTCGAAGGGCGCATCTACGCCTACTCAAAAGCCTCCACTGGTACCGAGACCCAAGGAGGTTTATTCATTCAATGATGACGACACCCTGCAACTCTTTGAGATACTGAAGCAGGGTGACAAGATCAAGCTTCTGGACCCGAAGCGGCCCGATGAAGTCGGGAAAGTGGACAACCCGAGGTACTGTCACTACCATCGGTTTGTCAGACACCTGACTAAGGACTGCTACGTCCTCAAAAATTACATCCAGCGCATGATCAATGCGGATGTAATCTCCGTCGACTATGAAGAGAAGACGGTGTCAGCTAATGTGGTGTCACTTCAGTTCGGCACCTTGCCGCCGACTACCACACAAGATGGCGTCGTCCCCATCCCTAAGGCGACAATGGAGGTGGTGAACTTGCCACCCACCCGTGACAATGTGAGTGGACTTCTCCCACTCACCACATCTCGAGGAGAGGTCCTCTGGGTTCACCCCGACCTCGTCTCCGAGGTAACTCAACCGGAGGTACGCCCTACCTCCAAAGCAATAGGCAGGAAGATCAAGTCTTGCCGCACGGTCTCTTCTTCAACGGAAGAGGCGCTTCCTGTGCAGACGCGTGCACAACAGAACTCCCAGTCTGGTGAAGCTGCCGCCGAAGTGGTGCCTCCTGGCACCATTCCTGAGGAGGGTCCATCCAAGCCCTCAGCAGCCAATAAACAAAAGCAAGTGGAGGCCCATTTCGACAGACCTCTGTAGAAAGAAAATGCTTCGGGGCTAGCCAAACCCCACAATTTTGACATTCTGGCGCAACTGGCCAGTACTCCTGCACGCTTGTCTTTGTTCGAGCTCCTGCGTCTCTCTAAGGACTCCCGATAAGCTCTCTGCGAAGCTCTGAAGGATGCCGAATCCTTTCTCAGTCAAGTCAAGCAGCCTGAGGACCTCCCAACTACTTGTGCACATTGTCATTGTGCGGATGAAGTTATCCCAAACATAACTTTCACCCAACAAGACATGCTGCTCAAGCATCACCGACATAACCGACCGTTGTATTACACAGGGTACATCGGTTCGGTAAAGGTGAGCAGGATTCAGATCGATCCGGGGTCTTCCCTAAGCATCATTCCAAAGGCGCTGCTATCAAAGCTGGGGATCCCAATGTACCGGCTGGCGCCCTCCAATACGACCATCAGTGGCTTCAACGCTAGCAAGAGCGAGCCACTGGGCAAGATCCGACTGAAATGTCATATCGGCAGCCTCAAAACCGAGGTGACTTGTTATGTGGTGGATGCCGAGGTCAACTACAACATCTTACTCGGACGACCATGGTTACATGAGTACATGGTGGTGCCCTCCACGCTCCACCAATGCATGAAATATGTATCCACCAACGGCGTCATCCGGACGGAGTTTGCAGATATCGATCCCTTCAAAGGGATTGAGGCCTACTTCACCGATTCCGACTTATACAAGCCCATTGACGAGGAGGAAGCCAATGACGCTGATGATGAGGCAGAGACGGCAACAGAGCCGGACATGGAGCCTGAGACGACTCCCGATGCCCCCTTGAAAATCCGTCTGAAGGGGAAACCACCCCAGAAGGCGCCTCCAATGAGCATCATGCTATCAGGAAAAGCGCCAGCTCGCGAAGCTCCCCTGAAGATACGCCTCAAGGGAAAGCCACCTCAAACAGCGGCTCCCCTGGTGGTAAAATTACAAGGGAAGGCGCCACTCATCGGAGGCGCAACCGAGGCACCTCTCAAGGTGCGTCTTAAAGGCAAGCCGCCGCAGTCATCCAAGATGCCGGAGAGGGCTCACATAACCCTCTCAGACCCTAAAGTCAGAGCGGTGGAGGACTCTCCTGATCCGGCCCCAGTGCTTACAGATGAGGAGCTTGGTGAATATATCTCCGCTGATGTAGACGCACCCTCCTTCGACAATGTAATCCCACAGGATAAAATCTCGTACTTTATCAATAATAGAGTGTCTTTCAATTATTCTTGTCTTCCACACTGGAATGCCATGTATACATTAGACAACGCTCGACGGTCGTTGCAAACACAAGTAACGACCGTCTACCATAATCAAATAGTCCCGTCGCAAGGAGTCTTCATAGTCCGTCCACGGAGCCGAGGCCAAGGCACCATCATCTCGGGCAAAATCGAGCGTCGTCGGGACCTCCCGTCAATCGAGCCCGAACCTGATACCGGCAGAGTACAAGTCTATCGGTACACAGATGCGGCTAAGCACATCATCCAAAAGATGGGCTACGACCTGAAAAGCAACAAAGGCTTAAACTACGGCAAGGGTCGGCATCTCCCTGTCCGGCTTTCGATGCCCAATGGAAAGCCACAGGATTACTATAATCGGACTCGACGGGGGTTAGGCTATGTCACGCCGCCATCAACTCCAGAGAGTTCAGACGCAGAAGACATAGAACATTCCCACTCGTCTGAAGCATCGACGTGGGATTCTGATACCAGTATCGGATCAGTCTTCAGGAAAGTGCTGTCAGCTAACATGACATCGGCGCAACCTCAGAAAGATGAAGGCAAAAACCAACCGCCGGAACCCTTCGAAGAGGAACCCTGGGCTCAGCGCCTAGGAGAACAATGGGAGTCTCGTTTTGAGTTACGAGAACCTCCCACCGAAGACGAAGTCGAGCAGATCGACCTCGGGGATGGGTCTTCTTCTAAACCCATCTTCATCAGCAAAAGCTTGGAAGGAGAAGACCGAGAATCTTTAGTCCAACTGGCTAAAGAGTATATTGACATCTTCGCCTAGAGCTACGAAGACATGCCGGGTCTCGATCCACAGATCGCGATGCATAGGTTGAACATCTTACCAGATGCCAAACCTATCAAACAACAACAGCGACGCTTCCGCCCGGACATCATGAATGCCATCGATCAGGAGGTGGACAAGCTCTTGACCAGTGGCTTCATCCGTGAGGAACAACACCCGGACTGGGTAGCCAACGTCGTCCCTGTCACCAAGAAGAACGGGAAGATACGAGTCTGTATCGACTTCAGGGATCTCAACTCTGCTTGCCCGAAGGATGAATTCTCGCTCCCAATCACCGATGTAATAATCGACAACACATGTGGCTTTGAACGCATGTCCTTCATGGACGGGTATTAAGGCTACAATCAAATCAAGATGTTCCCCGATGACGCAAAACACACGTCATTCAGGACTCCGAAAGGTGTTTTCTGCTACACAGTAATGCCCTTCGACTTGAAGAATGCCGGTGCAACATACCAACGAGCGATGAGTACTATCTTCCATCAACATCTTCGCAAGATAGTTGAGTGCTATGTTGATGACATCGCAGTCAAGAGCCGCCTCAAAAGAGATCACCTACAGGACCTGAGGACGGTCTTTGATCTCATGCGGGCACATCAACTCAAAATGAACCCCGCTAAATCCTTCCTGGGGGTTTCTAGCGGCAAATTCTTGGGCTTTGTCATCACGACAAAAGGCATTCATGTCGATCCCGAGAAGACTAAAGCCATCCTCAACATGGACCCTCCGAAGAACCTTCGAGAACTTCGGGGCTTACAGGGACGTCTGGCATACATCCGGAGGTTCATAGCAAACCTCTCCGGTAAATGTCAACCCTTTACTCAGCTCATGAAGAAGGGAGTCTCTTACGTCTGGACAGAGGAGTGCCAAAAGGCTTTCGACGACATCAAGGCTTACTTGACAAGCCCGCCAGTCCTAGTGGCACCTGTCGCCGGCAAACCATTCCTCCTCTACGTCCGTGCCATGGATCATTCCCTCGGCGCTTTACTGGCTCAAAACAGCGATGCAGGCTACGAGCAAGCAATCTACTACCTCAGTCGAACACTCATCGGGGCCGAACACCGGTACAACCCCGTTGAAAAGGAGTGCTTGGCTTTGGTGTTTGCCATTCAGAAGACTCGTCATTACGTCTCGGGCCAGACAATTCACGTCATCTCCCGAGTCAATCCACTCAGAGTTCTCATGACGAAGCCAGGGTCATTAAACTCCCGGCTGGCTACATGGGCGATCCTACTAACGCCATACAACATGGTGTTTGTCCCACAGAAGGCGGTCAAGGGTCAGGCTCTGGCTGACTTTTTAGCTGCACACCCCATCCCAGAATCTTCAAAACTCTATGAAGACATCCCGGATGAAGTCCAAGAATCAAACGTCACTGAAGGAAGTCCCGTTTGGCGGATGTTCTTCGATGGCGCTTCAAGAACGGGCCCCAACGGCCAAATTATCGCAGGAGTGGGGGTAGTCTTGATCTCTCCCGATCAGCTGGTCATCCAGCGCGCATACTCTCTTTCGAAGCCATGCTCCAACAATGTTGCTGAGTACAACGCACTCGTCATGGGACTCCAGCTAGCACAACAGCTGGGGGTGGATCATCTGGAAGCCTACGACGACTCGAAACTCGTCGTAAACCAAATTCGGGGGCAATACGAAGTTCGCCATGAAGATTTGATCCCTTACCATGAAGTCGCGTTGAACATCATTTCAACCTTCACTGGGTTCTTCATCGAACATGTACCCCGTCTACAAAACTTGGAGGCTGACGCTCTGGCTGGCCTCGCAGCCTCATTGGCCGTGCCCCTTGGGACTCAACACTATGTCACGGTAACTGGCCGAGACTTGATTTGTCCCAAAAATAACCTATGTTTGCAAATGGCTCACGCCGTGCCAACAAACACCGATGTTAATGTCCGAGACTGGAGATTCCCATTCATCGACTTCGCCATCTGCGGAATCCTTCCGGAAGACCCGAAGGAAGCCGTCTCAGTCAGGATACGCTCTCTTCGATTCTACTACGATACAGCCACTAAAACGCTGTACCGACGCTCCTTCGACGGGCTTCTCCTTCGATGCCTGTCTAACGAAGAAGCGGCCGAAGCTCTTCGAGAAGCTCATGACGAAACTTGCGGAGCTCACCAACCAGGTCCTAAGTTGCAAGATCGACTGCGACATATGGGCTACTACTGGCCAACCATGGTCGCCGACGCAGTGGAATATGCTAAGAAGTGCCATACATGCCAACTTCATGCAGACTTCATACATACACCGTCTGAACCTCTACATCCTACAGTCGCCTCCTGGCCATTCGAAGCCTGGGGCATGGACATTGTAGGACCAATCACCCCTCCTTCATCAAGAGGACATCGTTTCATCCTGGCCATCACCGATTACTTCTCCAAATGGGCGGAAGCAGTCCCACTAGCGGAAGTAAAAAGCTCCAGGGTGGTCAGCTTTATCAAACACCATGTTATTTACCGTTTCGGAGTACCCAGGCGAATCATTCATGACAATGGTCCCCAGTTCATCAGCCACATTTTCAGCAGGTTCTGTGACAAGAATCGTATTCAAAATGTGGCCTCAACCGCCTACAATCCGGCAGCAAACGGATTGGCCGAGGCGTTCAACAAAACTATCGTCAGGCTACTCAAAAAGGTCGTGTCATCCAACAAACGCGACTGGGACGAAAAGCTTGGCGAATGCCTTTGGGCCTACCGCACAACGGTACGGACCCCAACAGGCAACACTCCATTCTCCCTAGTCTACGGGAGCGAAGCAGTACTGCCTCTCGAGATACAGATACCCTCGCTCCGCGTGGCAATCACAAACGATCTCACAGAAGAAGACAATCAACGTCGTCGTCTGCGGGAACTGGAGGCACTTGACGAAAAGCGTCTCCTAGCTCAACAACGCATCGAACTTTACCAAGCCCGTATATCACAGGCTTTCAACAAGAAGGTCAAGCAAAGAACTTTCCAAGTTGGCGACCTGGTTTTAGCAGTCAGAAGGCCAATGGTGTTAACTCACAAGACACCAGGAAAGTTCGAGCCCAAATGGGAAGGACCCTTCATCATTGAGACGGTATACTCAAACGGTGCTTACCGCCTCGCCAAACCCAATGGGGACTTGTTCATGATGCCCATCAACGGCAAGTTCCTAAAGAAGTACTATTCTTGACATCCTCCAAGACATGTATTTCCCCAAACAACCTCTTTTCACAAAATCAAACGCTTCCGGAACCCATCTGTTCCGTGGCATCCTTCCGTAGAAAGATAACCACGTCCACATTACCTCTGAGTTGTCTCTCTACATCCTACAAAGCGGAACCTTACATTTTCGTGAGCTTACGCTATCCTTCATGTTTACCACGTCCACATTACCTCTGAGTAAACATCCCGTACAAACAACTCCTGTGTTGTCGTACATTGATCGCAGAACTTCCACGTCCACATTACCTCTGAGTTGTTCAGCGTATCCCCCAGGATCATTCCTACCACGTCCATAAATACCTCTGAGTAGGAAGATTATATCATTTGAACCTAATGATTGCCATGTCCACATTACCTCTGAGCAAACATGTTGGTTCCTTCAAACTTATTATCTGTACCTAAAAACCAAGGTGCGCAAAAGATAATAGGTCTACATAAATCATCAAGTTCATGAGATCAAAAAATGAACACATCACAAAAAAAAGAGATAGTGTATTTCTTTATTTTTCAAAGAAGGGAGTACAGAAATACGCTATTTCCCCAGCAAGAGTTGCAAAAACACATAAAAAGAAGAGAAGCTACAGTCCCCGATCCTCTCCAGGGTGGGATGAGAGCTCTCTGACTCGACGTCTCAGGTCGGCAGTGCGAGTTTCCACAGTCGCCTGGACTCGCAGCTCGGCTTCTTGACGCATTAATCCGATAGCCTCAGCAGAAGTTTTACTCTCATACTTCTCATCAAGCTGTCGTCGCTGCTGAGCCAAAGCAAGGGTCCGCTGAGTAAGAGTCGCTTCCTCCTGCTTGAATGCCACGTGTTCAGCCAGGACACGATCAGCTTCTAGTTGAAGTTGGGCCCGCTGGTCTTCAAGACGGCGCATCTGAGCATCAACCTCTGCGATGTTAGCGTCCACCGCAGCCCGCTTCTCCGTCGTCTTCTCCATAGATTGAGACAACTGCTCCGCCGCAGCCTCAGTCCCAGCCACTTCACGCTCCCAACTGCTCACATCGGCTCGATGGGAAGCCTCGATTTCAGCCATCAACTTCCCTATCTCTGCATCTATCAAGACAGAGAGGTCATTTCGTTGGATGCGCTGCAGTTCCGCGAGCCGCTCGTCTAGCTCAATCACCGAAACCTCCAGAATTTCGGCCATATGGTCATGGCCTTGGTGAACACGGATCAGCTCGATACAAGGCATTGCCAAAGCTTTTGCTGTCGCAAAGCTCCCCTTGGCATCCATCACTGCAGATACACCTTTCTCCAGCATTTTGTACACTCCCTCGACGAGGAACTTCACATACTTGTCGGCATCCGCCAGCACCTGCGGCGTCATAGCAGGAGTTGGGGGAGATACTACAATTTGTGGACCGAAGGAAGATCCGCCAACCTCGATCTGAGAGGTTTCAACCTCGGCAGCAATAGGCTCTTCATCAACAGGGCCCAGACTGCTAGCCCGAGGAGCCGAAGGAACGGAAGGAGCCGGCACATGCGTCGTGATAGTACCCCAAGTGGAAGAAGCAACAGAGGGTTCCACACCCTTACCCTTCTCAAGCCCGGAGAAATCACCGACGTCAACGGCCACCTCTTCTACCCCCGACGTTCTATCAGCATCAGCTACCTTCCCCGGCAAAACGGGGAGATCAACATTTATCTCCTGGCCAGCCCCAGGAGACAAGACCGGCAGAAGGGTCTCATTCTTCTCAAGTCCCTCTACAGGGACAGAATCTGTCGCTATCGCCTGATCGGTAGCCATCTCTATGTCCATGGTTGAAGCCAAGGAAGGATTTGGCAATGATTCAGTCGACCTCCCTTCATCATGACCAGGAGGGGAATCAACCCTCTCCTCTATCCTCACTGCTTCTGCTGCCCCCACAACGGACCCTTGCAACGCTGGAGGGACGTCACCAGAAGGCGACGAACTCCAATCCACTTCATCATCAGGATGCCTCGAGTCTGTACGACCCTCAGCGTCCAAGGCCTCCACGGCAGATGGTACTATCCCAGAAGTTGTTGCGACTTCAAAGTCAGGAGATACTAAAACCTCCGCGGGAACATCTTCGGGACCCTCCTTCATAGGAGACATCATCATTGGTGGAATGCGCTCCTCAGAAGAGCCTGCCACCTCCTGCGGCTTACTGGTGCCCGGTTTCGAAGCACGAGACTTCTTCTTCAATCCCTACAAGAAGAAGAACATAAGTCACCACAATGACATAAAAAACTGGAATTATGAAACACTCCTTACCTCAGCGGGAGCCGATCCCGTTGGCGTTACAAGTGGCACTTCCGTAATCTTCGGGGTCGACGTCCTTCTCGATCTTTTCGGTACAGAAGAACCAGCTTCTGGGTCAGCCCGCCTTTTTTCGACAGACGGGTCTCTCACTGGTGCCACAGCAGCAGCCCGATACCCCGCCAATTCTGGCGGACGATATGACCGAGCTGCCACCAACATATTTGTTGTTGCCTCCAACTGGGTTCCAATGATGAAACTAGTCTCCCTGTCATAACCAGGAGACATAGTATTCATAGTGCGATACAGCTTGGCGGCCGGATATAAGATCGACGGCCGAGGATTGCGAACTGGTGTGGTAAACTTAACGCTAGTGCATCCAGCGTTATAATACTGCCAGCCCCGAGCTCCATCCAGCAAACTCCCGATGAAGCCTAGACTGCTACTGGGATTCCGTAGCATTAGCTGAGTGTAGCCAAATTGACGAGCAAATCGGCTTGGCAAGTACGGTTCCAGATAGCATCTGTTCTGATTGCGGTAGACCAGGTGCGAAGGCCGGATACTCTGCAACCAACGAAAACTCCATTTCGGCAAAGTAACCGCATCCTCGCCAGAATCAACCAAATCCTGGTCGGCCTCAAAATTCTTGAAGATCGGGCCAACCTTCACGATTTCCCACCCCTGAAGGAAGGACAAAACCCTCCTACAAACGGGGACGCCAGTGTAAGACCACTTCCTCTTATAGAAGCGGCGAATGAAGGCATCTCCTTCAACATGGTCCTCCTCAGGGTCAGGACTCATCACATTCGGATGATGTAAGATCAGCCACCCCATAAGATAATGGAAAGGCAGCTCGGCCCGGGGAAAGTTGTCATTATTACCTTTCTCGTGGATCACATCATCAGCAAAAGACCTCAAACCGCGCAACAGGTTGCACACCATCGCGGGAAGGAGAGCTAAAGGTCGTCCAAAGGCCAACTTCACTGCAGGCAAAATGAGATTCCGATGTACCCTCTCAACGGCACCGGATCCCCCTGCAAATATGCAATCCCGGAGCCATATCATCAAGTAGGCCGTTAATACTGCCTTAGATGACATCCGGTGCGCGCAGTGCCAGAAACAGCTGTACGTATCCTTGCCGCTCTCATTGGAGTGTGGGGTCCTCTCGTCCAGCCGGGTTATTTCGGAACTCACTTCCGCGGGGTTCAAGCCCTGCGGAGTCGCAAACCGGATCCTCGAAGGATCCGCCAAATCCTGCCTGAAGATATAGTCCCTCCAAGCAGTCACGTGAGGCTGGGTCTTACCCTTGTCCCTCCGGTGCATCAGATAATGATGGCTCGTCACCTCCTTGAAAACGGCCATCATCTCCGGGTCCTTATCCTCCAAGACCTGGATCTCTTCATTTGATGGAAAATATTCCTCGTACGGTTCCGAGCCCCAAGGAAGCTTGGACACTTCGTACATCTCATGGAGGGCCAATCCCAACTCCCCCACTGGAGTAAAGAAGCTGCCAGTCTGGGCGTTGAAAGGCTCCAAGAGCGCAAGGAACATCGGCTTATTGAGGTCCACGCCTGCCTGCGTGGCCCGAATGGCGGCAGTCAGCCCTATCTCTTTAAGCTCAACTTTGAACCTGGAAAGCACCCAGGAGGTCAACTCGTCCCACTTTGGGATGTAGTGACACCAACCTTCGACTCTAAAACCAGCTGTCGGATACGTGACCTTCGACGTCAGCATCCGATTTACAAAAGTCGGGGCACTGAAGGGAAACGTGTCATTTGGGACTTCACTATAGATGCTCCCGGGACGTAAAGCTCGGTAACTGAACGAAGAACCGGTTCGTGAGGCGGTCAAGGTGTCTCGCTGGTTCGAGGTGGTGTCAATCGAAAGGGAACCCCCCAAGGCACCTCCTTGAGAAGGAGTAAGTTCCCAACCCATCCTTCTCTTCGAAGCTAGACGATAAAAGGCTGTCAGTGGCAACTGGCGGTCAACCTGCCGCATGTATAACATCATGCCCTTAGCAGCAAAGAACCAGTCTTCTCTGATCTTCAATATCTTCGCTTCGGAAGAGACTAATCGGTCGCCAAACAGAAAGGCAGGCTTTAAGAAAGTCACACCTTCAGAATCAGCAGACTTCAGTTTACTGCTCTCCATCATACTCTGGAGGAAAAGCGGCAACTGGACCTGGATTTGCAGCATCCTCTCACGAGGTTGGTCCTGAAGGATAGCATCCTTTGCAGGGTTGATCACCGCCTCATCAAAATCAACTCCCATCTGACAAAGAGAAGCGTCCAGGAGGACCTCATTCAACAAAGGGATCGTCATCGACACTGGCACAACAAAAGTGGAAGTCAGGTAAAAAGACAAAATATGTCAAACAGACTGGCGCATTGCTAGGGTATGAACCCATGCGCATCTGCTTCGGCGCATCATCAGGGCATAGGCCCATGCGCGTCAGCATGTCTCGGTGCATCATCAGGGCGTAAGCCCATGCGCGTTGGCATTGGAGCTTCGGCGCATTATCAGAGCATGAGCCCATGCGCGTCAGCAAAGGCTTCGGCGCATCTTCAGGGAATAAAACCCATGCGCGTCAGCCATTAAAACCTCGGTGCATGATAAAGGTATAAACCTATGCACGTCGGCAGGATAGAACCTCAGCGTATCATCAAAGACCGAAGTCTATACGCGTCGGCAGTTAGGGCACAGGGCCCAAAGCAGAGACGAAACTCATCTGTCACCTCAGGACGAATGTCGGCAAGAGGCGCAAGAGTGATAGGTACATCCTTATCGACAGACTCCTTCGCTTTCTCCTTTCCCTTGCCGACAGCACCGCGAGGAGTCTTGGGAGCCATTCTCTCGAGGAAGGAGAAGTTAGGGTTTTGAAGAAGAAACTCTAAAGCAGAGGCACAGAGAAGAAGAACCCTTTCTCTCTCCAACTCTTACCTATTTATAGGGCTTGGTCGTACGCGTGAACAGATGACGTGTGATCTCAGCCGTCGCCTCGGGTTCTGTGCAGGGATAGCAGCAAATAAAACCAAAAGATCATCATTTCTTCGGTTACCGAGGCACCATCATCATTAACTGAGAAGAGCATACGCCGAACAGGCATGCGCCCAGAAATCATGCGTCCTGACCTCCATGCTTCTTATTCAAAGTATTCCAAAACTTATTCAAAAGTTTTGAAAACTTTGAAGGGGGTCTTGTAGAAGCATGGAATTTCACAACCAGAAAGCCCATGCGCCAGACACTACATGCGCTAGAACTCAGACGAAGAACTTCACAGCAAAGTCAATAAGTATAGACATTTGAAGAAGGACTTTTCATTTATATAAAAGTCTATTATATGTCTAGAAAAGGTTGTACAAAGGAGAATTTCTACAAAGGAAAGATCCTAAGTCTACAGCCAGCGGCTACCACGCGCCTCCAGATAAGCGCAGCGGCCACCATGCGCCTCCAGTTAGGTGCAGCAGTCATCATGCGCTGCCAGTCACCATGCGCTGTCAGTCAGGCGCAGCAGACATCATGCGCCTCCAACCAGGCGCATCCCACCATATCTTCAGCAGCTCAGTCATGTACATCCAGCTCAGTTGTGTGCATTCAACAGCCCAGCTATGTGCATCCCTTCAGCCAAATTCTTCCAGCCAGGCTCACCTGGCCGAGCAGAGCCCAGTTATGTGCCGCTCTTCCAACCAGGCTCGCCTGATAAATGCTTCGACACAAAGCATTTAACCCGCTACCTGGAACCAAGGAAGAGAAGAGCACCGCAAATGCTGTGGCCAGGGGAGGCTTCGAAAGAGCCTCCAAAGCCGAAGGAAGACCGTGATCGAAACCGCGGCTAAAGGAGCAGCTTTCAACACAATCAAAGTGGGCGACACCCACTTTGAAGGAAGAGAGAGGCTAGCACCGCCATTCCGATCTACGGCTCTTTCGGAATAACGGGGACAAGGCCCGAGCATCCCTATCTTTGGATGCAACAGGCACCTTCCGCCTGCCTCGGAAGCCCTCGACTCCGTCTTTTGGATGTAACAGTCACCTTCAAGAGCATCGAAGACAACACAGCGTCTCATCTTCACCCTCGGGAGCACTTCGTCAACAGAATGCACCCGCATGTTCAAGTTCATATTGGAAGAACATGAGGGAATGAGAAGCAAATCTTCTCTCCATGCCACTATTTATAGGCCGGGCAGATCAAACCCATGTGCCAAGTGGATGGCCCTCCGAATTCCGTGCAATAAATTTACATTAAATGGATGAACCGGACGCCTCGAATTCAGCCAAACGGCTATTTATGGCACTCGAAGAGCGAGACAGTCGTATCATTAAAAGACATGTCCGATGCGCCAGCCAGACAGCGCATCACACGGATGTGCCCTTCGGCATCAGGCGCATCATAGAGACGCGCCCTGCAGTACTCGGCGCATTACAGAGGGTGCGCCCTCACACATCTTCATACCGAGTGGAACGCCAACCGACGTGCCCACTCAGCTGTCCATCGAACGTCACCAACATTAAATGCTGAACTGACAGAGTTGGCAGCACGCCTCCCAAAGTTTGAACAGTTGACAGCTTTATTCAGAAAACGAAGCGTCGGCAACGTCAGCATCATCATGACTTTATTTCCACGGCTACTGCCACGTGGCCACTCTACCATCAGCATGCGCCTCTACGGCCATGCGTCCAAATCAGCATGTGCCACAAAAGCCATGCGCCTCAGACTGCTCTCTGATCCCGAAAGACAGAAGGAAAGTCGCCTGCATGCGCCTCAAAAGCCATGCGCCCCAAATGGTTTGTAACTCCTAAAGGTTATGAGCCGCAGCCTCCTCCTGTGCCCAATCCAAGGCGCAGCTCACCAGATCACTTCTCTCCACCAAATCTGAGATCTTCGAACCATGAGTCGACGACACGTGTCTTTTGACTCAACTCATCCAAGATTTCAGCAACGGAAAGATCTTCTCTCTGCTACGTGCCGGCTCACAACAGCAGTATGAAAAGTTCTCCCCCTCGATCAGGGCGCAGCATCCGTGCGCCTCCATCAGCAACCTCCACGTGACATCCCCACACCGGTGCATCCTACATGCGCGCATGAGCAGCCAGTCTGCAAAACTATAAATAGAAGGATCATCTCCTTCACACACACAGAGACTCAGAACACACAAGAATCCACAACAGAGAATCACCGAGAGGCAGTTCTAGACACTCAACGTCTTCCTCCTCTCAGCAAGCTCCAGCACCCAGAGCAATCAACACCTTCAGAGAACCGATAACCGTCGTCAGCCGGTCAACGGAGTCAACGCATTACCACTCGCTCCATTGGCACTAAGGACCCAGCTTAAACAAAAGTGTACTCCTAGGACTACATCTAAGTCCTATATTGTATCACTGTTCTGTTTGTATTAAGATTTCAATCAAAACAATTTTAATGGCAAACAATCATCTAGTTAGGGTTTAGTCAAACCTTAGTCAAATAGTCCTTCTATGTTCATCCAAGTCATTCTAGGTCAATTAGGTCAAGGTTTGACCTATAGTTGACTTTAGTCAACCATGGTCAACAAGGCTACCTAGGTCAACCATTCAAGAGCTAATTAGGCCAAGTATAGGGCAACCCCCTATTAGCCATAGGCTAGTATATCTAGGTTCCATAGGCTAACATCATATAGGTATCTACCTTATATAATATATATACACACATATATATAACTTACATATATATATATACAATATTACTAAATAGGCCTATAGCCTATGTAATACTCATATACCTTATAGGTATCTATATATAGACACAATATACAATTCTAATACAATTATATATATATCATTTATATATATACATATATATAAACTTATATATTACATATATATAGAGAGGGAAGAAAGTGAGAGAGAGTGTAATGGAGTGAGAGAGAGAGTGAAAGAGAGAGAGTGATAGAGAACTGGACAGGAAGGGGCGGGGTGTTCCAGAATTCTGGAAACAGAATTCTGTCCCCACAACACACACAAATGCACACACACACATACATATATACATACATGTATATACACATGTATATACATGTATACACCCTAAAATCTCACATACACACACACACATACATATATACTACGTATTCATATACTAAAAACATACAAATACATGTATAAAATATAACAAAAATCAATTTGAAACTCATTTTTGAAAACTGGGAAATATCCCAAAATCTGGAATATGTGCACTGTGTACTCGAAACATGGGTAAATCCATTTTCATGTCCAAAACCCAACTAAGGTTCGAACCCAAGGGTTGGTAAGTGATGCCCCAAGTGTCCTCTAGTGTCTAGGGGGCCTGACACGACACCACGACACGATTTGATGTGTCCAAACTCTCAAAACCCAAATCGAGTAAAATCTGATACGCACACACGTACACAGCGTCGTGCACGCGTTCCTCACGCTCGTGGACACACCACGAGACACGACACGTCTCGTGGTCTTGCACACGTGTAGCCCACATATAGGACTACATGACCCACATACTGATACGTGTCCACGACACTCCAGGACATGATACGAAGACCATATCAATCGTGGAAAATGCGACTGATACGCGCGTTCAGACCGCGTCGTGCACGCGGTCGAGCGCCTCGTGCTCGTGACACAGGACACGACCTATCTCGTTCTTGTGTCCTCGTGTTCGCCACATGATGGGCTACACGCTCGTGTCACCACGCGGTGCCTAAGTGTCGTATCCGTGCGACACGACACGCGCGAAGTTGGCCCCCGCGCGCGTGTGCGCTGACAGCGCGTGTCCAGTGCGAGTGAGATTTCTTACTCGACACGACCCGACGTGACACGAAACTTTGGGGGCATGCTCGCAGACATTGCCCCCGTGTCCAAGTCAAATTTTACGTGTCCTAGTGCTCTGTGCAGTGAGCACGAAGAGCGTGGTAGCAGGGCACGCACGCGAGCCTCGTGCAGTGAGTTCGTGTCCATTTTGGACATGGACACATCATGGAAACGTGCTCAGTCATGATGTTTCGTGATCAGCATGCCAAGGGCTACCAAAATATATAATTTGTTTTATATTTTAACAAAATCAAATCCTTTGTGGCATTTCATCAAACAAGGTTTTGTAGCCTAGGATACGTATCCGATACGGACACCAAACCAACTCTAAATTTCACCAAACTTGACCCACAGTTAGGGTAGACCTATATGCATGTATTTATGAAGAAAAATTAGGTTATTTACTGGGTTTTAGGGCATTTACCTATTTGTGCAATTCTAATGGAAAATCAATAAAGAGGGGGTGTGCTTCCTTCCACTTGGTGATGCCCAAAGCTCACGAAATCTGGATTGCTGGCCTCCCTTAGTACCCTTGATGTTGTAGGGTCCCAATGCAAAAGACTAGAGTGAATTTAGATCAAAATGGCCAAGTTGTGGAGGTTTGAAGGAATGGGATTTTTCTAGGTTTAAATTCATGTAAAATAATCATGAATTAATGTGATGGGGTTATATAGAATGGTGTGGCTGCTTGGGGGGGGGGGGGGGGGGTCCTTGGCCGGCCATGGCAAGGGGGGTGTCTTTGGCTTCCCTTCATGGAGAAGGCAAAGACTTTGGTGCCATGGGTTGATATTTGAGTGTTTTAAGCAAAATATCCAATAAAGTAAATATCAAGATATTTTCCCTACTTTAACCAATGCAAATATCTATCCCCTTAGCATACTAGGTTAGTAACTAATCTCTAGATTAGGCTAAACTTGGTTAGGGGCTCTCATGATACTTACAATAATTAAACAATAATAAAAACATATAAATACAAATAATTCCAAATAAATCCTAGAAAATTACCAAAATACCCTTTAGGCTAAAAAGCCCTAATTTGATGTTCTAAGCCTATGTCTAGGCTCACATGGTCATGGCAACTTCTAGGTTAAGGAATAACTAGGGTTTACACTAGGGTTATACTAGCTAGTAAGTCACAAAGTCATAAGTCATGACTTAGAAAATGGTTTTAAATTAACTAAAATCACCAAAAATCATATCATTACTAAAATACCATTAATAAATAATAAAAATAATAAAATTTTCAAAAATACCCCAATTTCAGAAAACTGTGTGTTACAAGTCTACCCTCCTTAAAATAATTTCGTCCTCGAAATTTAGATGGTCGTACTCTTCCTAGGTCAAACCTCCAACAATCAGGGTCGAAGCTACTACCTAGCAACATACAAGGTCAACAAGCCAAATATGGGTAGTAGATCTATACTGGGTCATGACCAAAAATTGGTTGGTAGTTTTAGGTCATAAGGTGTCCTTGATTTAAATTGAATCAAGGTAACTCCATGGGGTAAATCAGGATGGAGCCTCGGGTCAGGAAAATCGTACTAAGCAAATGAAGCACACGATGGTATGCCTGAGTGGGACACTAAGGTCATGGGTGTAGAATGTCATGTCTAGGTCATGTACGTGAAATTAGTTTTGAGAAAACAACTAGTCTTGTGCTCCTAATTTAAAAGTCACGGTAATGTGTCTACGATGATCATAATTTAGAGTGGGAAAGGTCTATGTTACCTAAATTGAACCAAAAATTATGATACAATAGTGGTACCAAGGGGATAGGTTAAATGGGACAGTCTGTGGTCTCATCTAGGTGCACTAGTCATTCTAGATCAAGACTGTCCTATGGTATCAAAACGTACAAGCAATCTAGGGTGTCCTAATTGGGAAGGTAAGAGAACAACAATCATCAAGGCTACAGGACCGTCTACCATCCTATATGAAAATTGGTCATTACCAAGTAAGTGAGAAATCATTAAAAGTTACTATTTCATAAAGTGGTAAAAGAAATTGAAAATTTAGGCATAAACAATCACAAATAGATTTTAGTCTTGACACGATCTAAGTTGATCAATTTCAGGATAAATCGAGATTTGGGCAAGATGGGAAATCAATGAAATCAAGTATGAGCACGAGCATCCAATGATGAAGATCCAGGTCATGATTAAATTTAATTCAACTGGATACGAATACGAGGTTCATAGGCGATAAAAATAATTCCAAGAAGAATTGTTAAGGCTGTTGCGGATAAGATTCTAGGGCAAGTTTAACTATGTCTCCATCCACGTAGATTAATGAAAAGCGAACCAAAATGCAATAGGTTGATCAGACCATCATGCGTCGGTTCTGATTAGACAATATGTTAGTGGGTGCGCACCCAATAAAATATGTCATGATCAAGCTCGAAAAGGATAAGCTTGTAAAACTAAGGATAAATTTGTAGCATAAGATATAAGTAAGGGTGGAAATGATGAAAGAAGATACATAGTCCAAGATCCTTAACCAATTGGGTCAAGCATTCAAGGTTAAGCATTTAAGGGTTCCAGCAGAACACCATCACATGCCAGGTCGAAAGAATTTAGCCAAGGTGGATCTCTAATTGAAATAAGAATTAATTTAGTATCATGGTACGTAGAGGTTATAGTTAGCCATTTGGCCAAAAATTATATCAAGAAAATAGAGTACAAGGAGACAGATTTTAGTAGGACATGGAATACCTACATGAAGGTAGGCTAGTCTAGGTCTTACATGTGAAGTTTGTTGGATGGTAACAGCTAGTAATACACTCCGAATATCCAAGTCACGGTAAAGGACGTCCAATGATCTAGAATAGAAAGTGGGAGTTCAAGACGTGACAATTGATGTAAAAATTAAAGAAGATCAAGTTAACGCATGGAATAGAATTAATTAGGAATCCAGAAAAATAATTTAGGAACACAGTCCTAGGGATAGATAGGCTACTAGATGAATATAGTTAGGGTTCGATCAAATCAAGGGTCAAGGTTAGAAGGTCTCAATAAAGTCTTAATTTGAGAAAATGTCGAGTAAGTCAGGTTTGGGACACAGTCACATAGTTTGGTAGAAAGAGTTTAAGAAAGATGCAGAAATAGAGGGGACAATTCATTTCAAGGGAAAGCAATTAGCAAGAGAATTAGATGACAAGAAACAGATGAGAATTTTCTCATAATGTGATTGAGTACCTTAAAATAAAAGATATTAATCTAACATAAAGAAATTAAAATCAACAACTACAAAATTTTCAAAATCATCAACTAACACCAGGATTCAAAGTTCTACAGTGAATCCTCCAAAATCAAATTCAATCAAGGAAAAAGGAGTTTAAATCGTAATTCAGAATGAGATTCTCAAGGGTTATCCTAGAAATCTCTCAAGGTATCCTAACAGTGATTGAGTATCCTCTCTTACTAAGCCTATTCCTCAAATCCTATCACAGGCTGTAGTGATACTCTAGTTCGAATACCACTACATAAACTCGACCTACATGGGCTACCACTAAAAACGTGTCACTACCCGCACCCTGTATAGGGGCACGAGAAGTGGGTACGTCCAGCCTACGCCGCAGTGTCGGCGGTAGAACGCTGTCCTAGGTCAATCATCTAACAATATAAAGGTACCTGTACAGTATATACTCTCCGAATGGAGGTGACATAACAGAATACAATCTCAATCACATCTAGGGTAGAAGAATGAAAGACAGATAGATATATAGATAGTAACTCAAGAGAACAGTATCATAGATGAAATAAGTCCAAGTGTCTAGGATAACATAACATCCAGAATGTCAACCCAATATACAAATAAGTCTAAGGGCCTATACATCTCAACATCTCAAAATACAACTCAGAATGTGAGACAAAATAATAATATAGAAATAACTGTCTAGCTAAACTAGCCTAGACTACCGGGACAACATCCTCAGCTGCAGGTGGATCCTGCTGAGGGTCAACAACATAAGTGTTATCTAGTCCTGCTCCATAATAGGTAGACACCAGGGCCTCTTCCTCATCCTCTGTAATATTTTCAACAGGTCCAGTCAGGACAGGAACGAGCACAATACATCTCACGCAGTACATAGTATGATAGAAAATATAAAGCATGCAATAGAGTAAAATACAGGAACTGCTGAAGGAAGATACATGTAGTAAAAGAGATAGCTGTAAAGGAAATATCTACTGTATATAGAGAACTGTAAGTGGCTAGTGATGTAGAGCACAAGATAGGCATGTGAATGGCTAGAATTTATATATGATTACACTACTGAGTTTGCACATGATTACACTACTTTGGAATTATTCACATGTCCACTTCTACTCCCCCGTTTCCCCAATCAATATACAAGGATCCATTCAGGTTACGTTAAGATTCGTGATAAGCCCATAATTGGGTGATACGTGAGTGATTCATGAAGATTCATGAAGGCTCGGTGATCATGAGAGTACATGAGTCACTAGCTGATACATGAAGATACATGATAATAGAAGCATGAGATACGTGATGTAAGTGAAACACACGTGACAAAAGTATCTGATGCTCCCGAGGGGGATAACATCTCATGAAAAGATCCATATAGTACCAATCCGTGATAACAATCGTGTCAGCATCAAGTAAAGTAATCTAGAGCAAGAATATAAATCCTGGCAAGTATGAAACGGTCAGAGAATGTACTCGCCTGATAACTGAATGTCTGAAGAGGATATACTGCCTGAGGAGAGATGTATGACTCCTAATCAGAGCAACACAAGTCATAATGTATCCACAATGGTAAAAATTGAGTATACAATGCATACTACATGATTCTAGGTCAATCTGGTCAAAAGTCAACTATTGGTTAACTCAACAGTCAAACTAGGTCACAGGAAGTCATACTAGGTCATAGGGAATCAAACTAAGTCAAATAAAGTCAAACAAGGTCAAACAAGTCAAGGTTAGTCAAATCTAGGTTAAAGTCAACTCTTGGTCAACATTCTAATCAAACTAGTCAATTACTAGTCAACATGATCAATCTGGGTCAAGTCTAGGTCAAACTTAGACCAACTAAGGTTTTGGGTCAAACAAAGACTAGTCAACAAGGTAATTAGGTCAATCTTGACTAATGGTCAACTTCTAGTCAATACTCCATAAGACAATCTCAAACCATGACACAACCTCTAAGTATTTTACTTAACCCCATACATATCTTAATCTACATAGGACTATCCTCATAATCCATATGGTTAACCTAATCATCTAGTTAGGATTTAGTCAAACCTTAGTCAAATAGTCCTTCTATGTTCATCCAAGTCATTCTAGGTCAATTAGGTCAAGGTTTGACCTATAGTTGACTTTAGTCAACCATGGTCAACAAGGCTACCTAGGTCAACCATTCAAGAGCTAATTAGGCCAAGTATAGGGCAACCCCCTATTAGCCATAGGCTAGTATATCTAGGTTCCATAGGTTAACATCATATAGGTATCTACCTTATATAATATATATATACACATATATATAACTTACATATATATATATATACAATATTACTAAATAGGCCTATAGCCTATGTAATACTCATATACCCTATAGGTATCTATATATAGACACAATATACAATTCTAATACAATTATATATATATCATTTATATATATACATATATATAAAACTTATATATTACATATATATAGAGAGGGAAGAAAGTGAGAGAGAGTGTAATGGAGTGAGAGAGAGAGTGAAAGAGAGAGAGTGATAGAGAACTGGACAGTAAGGGGCGGGGTGTTCCAGAATTCTGGAAACAGAATTCTGTCCCCACAACACACACAAATGCACACACACACCTACATATATATATATACATGTATATACATGTATACACCATAAAATCTCACCTACACACACATACATATATACTACGTATTCATATACTAAAAACATACAAATACATGTATAAAATATAACAAAAATCAATTTGAAACTCATTTTTGAAAACTGGGAAATATCCCAAAATCTGGAATATGTGCACTGTGTACTCGAAACATGGGTAAACCCATTTTCATGTCCAAAACCCAACTAAGGTTCGAACCCAAGGGTTGGTAAGTGATGCCCCAAGTGTCCTCTAGTGTCTAGGGGGCCTGACACGACACCACGACACGATTTGATGTGTCCAAACTCTCAAAACCCAAATCGGGTAAAATCTGATACGCACACACGTACACAGCGTCGTGCACGCGTTCCTCACGCTCGTGGACACACCACGAGACACGATACGTCTCGTGGTCATGCACACGTGTAGCCTACATATAGGGCTACACGACCCACACACTGATACGTGTCCACGACACTCCAGGACATGATACGAAGACCGTATCAGTCGTGGAAAACGCGACTGATACGCGCGTTCAGACCGCGTCGTGCACGCGGTCGAGCGTCTTGGAACAATCACCTATATTTTATCTATATGTACAATATCTAGTATCTACTACCTATAATATCTATTAATGAAAATAATAGATAACCCTCTAGCTAGTTTATAGGTAAATACTCCAACTAATATATTAAATAAATTTATAACAAATCCTAATTTCCAAAATTTATTCTAAACATTTTAATAAATAACTTGTGCAAGTATTCGTACTAGCTAATTATAATATAACCAACACTTGCTAGTACTAAATTTAGCAAATGAAATTTTTTTAATCAATTACAAACTGTTTCAATGATTTAAATTAAAAATTAAATTTCTAAAAAAAAATTAGGGGTTTTACACCTATATCTGCAGACCCCTTCATTACTGGATGTTCAGATTTGTTAGAACCATATGTATCTAATATTAGATTTATAACTGGCAGTTTGCCTCCCTTTCCTGATACTTGAAGTAGTATCAGGTCACCCCTGTGCTCGATATAAAATATCTACTTCCCATATGTTCCCTACTAAGCCTTAAGTTGAACACCTATAAACCATTCCCCAATGTGTGGTAGAAGCCAATAATTGAAGGCTTAGGGATATGTTAGTTTACCTTTTGGATTTGAAACGAAACCCTACTGCTTCCTTGATTTGCTCCTCTCCTCCTCTTACGGTGAAAAGGTTTGAGAAATTTCTAGGGTTAGTAGAGAGGGGAACCACTGTCATCTACCATATATATATATATATATATATATATATATATATATATATATATATATATATATATATATATATATATATATATATATATATATATATATATATAGTGTTGGATTGAACCAAAGGGAAGAATGGATAGAGGGAATCGAGTTTCAAATCCAGATTTGGACTTATCCCTTGATGTTTTGAGAACAACCCGAATTCAACTAGAAGATGAAATACAGTCCTTTGGGGTTTTGAGTAGTCGACTGTTGGAACATTTGAATTTCGAATATTTGCATAAAGGCCCATGAGAATTTAGTTTTTGCAAAGGAACTCTATTTCCTTCATTTGTTTGGGTGAATGATTACACACAACTCCATAATTCAAGATGAACTCAGTACGTAGATTTAAGATGAAAAACTAATTTTTTGCAACACTTCAAAAAATGTGCACAACAGAGATCCCGGAGGATTCTGATGGACGAAATCAAATGTGACACTTCGAAGAAGGCAAAAGAATTCGTAGCAGCAGCAGCGAAAATCCATACAAACTTTCTGATTAGACCATAAATGAATTCGTTCAGAACGAGTTCCAAGTGAAAATAGAAAAACTGAAGGAAAAATAAACAAAATAGAAAAGAAGTCTTGCTATGGTGACGGATCACCAGAGCTCAAAGCTAGATTCGCCCCATACGAATAGCTTCCAAGAACCAGCAAGTTCAGAAAAAACTATGAAACACTCTGCTCTTCTGACCACTCAAATGATGCTGAACTCTCTGTCTATGTTCCTTTCTTCTCTGCTCTCTGGATTTCGTAAGTAGAATCAACCTCTCCTTAATGAGAGAGAACAGAGGAACATATATCTTGTCTATCCAGTAACCGTCCAGTATATGAAATATTCGGGTTGTGCCCGTAAAAGGTGGAACCATTTCGTAACTATTCAGATCATGGACAGACACGATTGCGCTAATTGGCGCACAACGTGCGCTATCTGAAAATTCCACGTTATGTCTCATGAGCACGAGTCTGAGTCTACGACACTTAGATCCGAAGGAAATTAATTTCCAAGAGCATGACAAAAAGCATTAATGCTTCATTGTTGAGTTAGTCTTTTTTTCACTAGAAAAATACTCTCACATGGCACCCATGTGCCACTCCACACTTCATGTGCTTCTCTCCATACAAGAAAATTTATATATGGAGATACCACCCATTTGGCCTAGGCAATGTGGGACTATTTATTCTAATGTTCAAGGCCAAACACCAACATATAACTCCTGTTGGTGTGGTAGTTTATTCGGGGACAACTTTTCCTGATGAATTCTCTCTGTTGTAGTTCCAAGTTTCTAAAGCTTGAGTAATTTATCCTCATAGGATCTGATGTCATCGAGTAATTTCCCAAACCTTTGAGATCATATACTGCTTACCCACCTAAACCTGTGCCCACACCCGTACGCATACGTGGACATATTCTTAACTCGCATGTAGGCACAAGCTGTACACATGCACCTACATGAGGTGTACACCTGCAGCTGCATCTGCACCCAGGGCCGGTCCTGGGGTAAGCCTGACAAGACTTCGGACTTGGGTAACCCCCTCCATAGGGCAACCCCCCAGACCATTTGACTTTCTTATATTAGGACCGATCCAACCCAAATTCAGATTAAACTTATATTTTTCAATAGAAGTAAAGAATAACCAAAATTAGCTCTGGCTAAGGCAACCCAACCCTTCGGGCTGGCCCTGTCTGCACCAGCGCCTGACCTATATATAACTGATGTGTGTGTCCGTTCTTTAATCGTGCATGCACACATGACACACGCACGCATAAGATACGATTGTGAGCACGAGGAGCCGCCTCTTAAAATATGTCCAAGCTCCCCCATAAGGGTCTGCTCTCCCTCTTTCCTTTCTATCTTAGGCCTCGTTTGGTTCATGGATTCAAGGAATTCGGAAAGGAAACTTGTTCCTTTCCTTTGTTTGGTAGCCACAAATTTAGGAAACACTTTCCTGACATAGGAGAAAATAGGAGGGAAAATGATTCCTCTCATGACCCATGGAATTCATTTTTCCTCCTCTTTTTTCAACATTAATTACCAAACATTATGACAAAAGTAGCCTTCATTTTCCCTCCTCCTTTCCCTGAACCAAACGAGGCCTTAATGTATACGGTAACAGATTTAAAAGCTAAGAAAGAGGTTGTTGGAAGTTGTGTTAAGCATTTCAAATAACTCATTTCCTACTTCCCGTTGGCTTAATGAAGATGGTAATGATTGTTGGTCGATTGGTGCGATGTATATATCTGACTATCTTGAACTATGTGGTCCCGGCTCCAAGATCGGGTTGTGCCCTCAAGGACACCGTAAAATTACATTGAAATGTTAGTCATGTTACTCATGGAAAATTTAAAACATAAAAGTAAAAAAAAAAAATCCAGCAGAAAAGTATTTTTTTTTTCCCCACATAATCATTCTATCATTTGCTATAATAGTAAAAAAACAAATACACAATTAAAATTTATAAGGAAATAACCAAGAAATTTTTTTTATAAGAAAACTGTATGTATCTGATCTAGATGCACATACGCTCCCACATTTATGTTAAATTCCTAATAAAGATAAAAATGGGTATATATTCTCAAACTATATTTAGCTTTATCATTATAAAAGATGATGTGTGCAGAATTAAAAAAAAAAACAAGAAGAAGAACAGGCCATGAAAACAGGAGTCAGAGTTTTAAGACCAAAGAAAATTAAGCAAATGGCATGTCCGCGCAAAGCGGTGAGCAAACAGCCAAATACAGCTCGTCTAAGAAGTAACTCAACATTTTGACCGGCCAGTTACTTTCTTCCATTGGACAACAGGCGGGGTGTTTCCTTTAAAAACGTATGCAGTTCCCATACAAATGCTTTGTCACAAGAATTTAAGGATGAGCACCTCGACTCCCTTTCCCTCTCTCTACTCTCAATTCTTTGCTCATCTTTGATACAACAATCTAAGGAGAGAGAGATCAAACGAAGAAGAAAGAGTTTATAGAGAGAGAAATAATGGAGGATGACCAATTAGGACCAAACCCAACAATGGAGGAGCCTACAACCAAACATAGAGGATGGAAAGCCATGCCATATATCATAGGTATCCCCGCATGCACTTGAAATATTCATGTATCAAGCATGTACGTTTTGTTTTGTTTGTTTTGTTTTGTTTGGATGGATTAATGGAACGAAGGAGATTTAATTAATGCAGGAAACGAGACGTTCGAGAAGCTAGCGACGATGGGCACGTCGTCGAACCTGCTGGTGTACATGACCACCGTCTTCCACATGAAGAGCGTCCCCGCCGCGATCACCCTCAACATCTTCAACGGCACGACCAATCTCGCCACCGTCATCGGAGCCTTCCTCTCCGACTCCTTCTTCGGCCGTTACACCACTCTGGGTTTCGCTTGCATTGCATCAGTCGCAGTAAGTTAGGCTTGCATATGTCTTATATATTGGCCACCACAGTTTATCAATACGAAAATCCAAATGGCCCGCCCGGGAGTGGACCGCGGCTGTGCCTGCCGTTTCCACCTCCCATTCGCCCTCCGCACTACATCGAATCCACGTCCAGAAAATTCAGATCCTCTTTCAATGGGGGACCGACGCGTGGCTGCGGACCAGGACTACGATCAGAAACCACGGTCCACGTAGGATCGCCGTTATCAATCTATTTTAGGGTTTTCTTTTCTATTTGTGTTACTATTATGAATCATTACTCACTGGACCACCGACGTCCGCATGAAAGAGTGATCTGGGGCTCACCATGATTGTGGAGGGGGGTGAATTAATGGTTTGTCATCTATAACCGCTTGGTCTTCGAGCTAAGTTTATCGTTGATAGCTAGCTGGCTGGCAGTTAAACAAATACCACTAAAATATACCTATAACTGTATGTCCTTCCGGGGTAAGCACCCGCGGGAGTACCTTCGAACAGCTGTACCGATGGAAAAGCTTTTATCTTTGACCCCCCTTCATGTGCTAGATACACTTTAAGTATCTACTATACCCTAATAGGTTTATTGTAGTTAAAACTTGTGTGCATACCCATGCATGTACTATAGACGCGCATGCATGACACTCGTGCACATGACACACATGTTCATGACATAGAACACACGCACGCGTGAAAACCGAACTATGAGATCATTTTTCATATGTTGTTGGTTGGCTATGGACCGATGATCACATCCATCACAAAACTGGTAGCTTTACAACTATTGTCTATCTGGCGTCAACTTTCTGACCAATATGGCTAGCTAGGAGCATGAGATAGTCACACCAAAAATCTTAAATGACTATTTGGCTATGTGATTTTAGGACCACCACATTCTATAGAATGTGGTAAGAAAATACAGTAAGACATGCCTAAAGGTGTAAGGACGACATTAATTGGGGTGAGCATTATTTGGTTTTGTGGACTGACAATCGAATCGAACTAAGCCAAATAAAAGATTCTTTTGGTTTTGGATTTCGATTTGGGTCCAAAACCAAAAATCGTAGAAGAGTTACCCAATTATAATCAGTTTTATTCGTAATGAATGATTTAAAAAGTATATATTTTGTGTATATTTTGGAAACAATAATTTTATGGATGTATTTTAAAATCCGATTTAATATGATAAATGGTCCAACTTTGGACCAAACTTTGAAATACAATAAATACATATATAAATTTTGTATTTGTAATATAATTTAACCACTAGTCCAACCGGACAAACTAAATAAATCGAGTTGATTATCGGTTTGGATTCAGTTTATCTAATTTCGATTCAATTTCAATTATGGGTTTTTAGAAGTTTCGTTTATACAATTTTGATTATTTGGTTTCGATTCAAGCCGAACCTACTTACCCCTAACAAGATACAAAGTCTAATAAAAAAACACTTATCGGCCAGAATACTGCTATTAATTCCTCCAAACTCCAAAGTGTCCTTCCAAAATCTCTCTCCTTTGGTGAAAGTTGACGTGATGGTTAATGTGGCAATTGATATAGCAAATTTTAGAATTAAAATTAGTATAAACATTAATATTAATATTAACATTGATATTAAAATTAATATTAAAATTAGCATTAACATTAATATTAACATTTAAAAAAATGGTGATTAATTTTTGGATTAAAATTTACTATATGTCTATGTTAGATGCAAGGCCGGCCAGAGGATTTGGTTGTCCTAGTCAGAGTTAGATTTGGTTGCCCATTGTTATTGGCTCAAAAAAAAAATCAAAAAAAAATTGAAGACAAGTGGGGTTGGCAGCAGCATCGAAGTCTCCTGTTCACGGCATCGTGGAGCTCGGATTTCAAGTTTATCTCCTTGAGCTACTCGAGGTCTTTCCAGTAGGAACTTAAAATATGTGTCCGGTGGATTGCTAGTTCAACTAACAAAAATAAGCTGGGGTGGACCGTACAGACTCTATTAGCAGAGAGGTTGGGACTTAGGGAGAGTTGTCCTGACCAAAGGTTGTCCAAATCCGATAGCTTGTCCGGCTTACCCTAAGGCCAGCGCTGGTTAGTTGTCAGATAACACTATATAACATGTCATATCAGCTATCGCATAAGGATAGATAGTTTTTTAGTGACTATTTGGAGAGATTAATAGTATTATTCTAACGACTAGACCGGAGTTCTCGTCGCAGACTAGCAGCTATTGAGTTCTTTTCTATGCTCTTCCTCGTTAACAGTCAGTCTATGCGATTAAAGCTCCAATTTTATATATTGCATTCACTATATATGCATCCTAACTTGGGGGACTTACTACTGTTGCGTGCATTGAATTTAAAGGGCATGTTCGTCATCACCCTGACCGCGTCGGTTCCAGCTCTGCACCCTGGCCCCTGCGACGAAGGCGGGGAATGTCCGCACTCCACGGAGCTGCAACTGATCGTCCTCCTCGCCGCGTTCGTCTTACTCGTGGTCGGAGCAGGCGGCATCCGCCCCTGCAGCCTTCCCTTCGGGGCAGACCAGTTCGATATCCGGACGGAGTCCGGCAAGAAGGGGATGAACAGCTTCTTCAACTGGTACTACTTCACCCTCACCTCCGCCATCATGATCTCCGCGACCATCATCGTCTACATCCAGACCAATGTGAGCTGGTCGATCGGCTTCGCCGTCCCCGCGGTCCTCATGCTCCTATCCTGCGTCTTCTTCTTCATGGGATCGAGCATATACGTGAAGGTGAAGCCCGAGGGCAGTCCCATCACCGGCGTGGCTCAGGTCCTGGTGGCCGCGTTCAAGAAGAGAAGCTTGGAGCCTCCTGACGATCCTAAGCAGTCGCTCTTCAATCCTCTCATTGCCAAGAACCGCAACTCCAAGCTTACCTACACTGACCAGTTCTGGTGATTAATTTCCCATGCATCATCCTCCCTCCGCAAGCATAGTCAATACTTATATAGCAAGTTGACAACTTAGGATTTAACTATGCGAAATTTTGAGTTGCAACACACATGTTTTACAATAATTTAAGATGCACTCCACTTGGAATAGAAATTTTAAGTTACACTTCTCTTGTTTTATCATAATGCATGAAACTTTCTACGTTTAACGAAAACCGTTAATTACTAGCAGTCAACTTCTTTGACCTCCGTCTGGACATTTTTGAAACCAAAATATTCTGAATGGGTTGTTCCCACTTGACATATATCTGTACACATCTTAGTGTGAAGCTACCTAAGACCAAAGTAGTTTTGGTCTCAAAATTGTCCATATGGGGGTCAAATGAGTTGACTGTTAGTCACTACGGTTTCCGTAAAGGTAGAGAGTTTAATGTATTATGGTATAGAGTAATGCTATTCGTACCTCCAAATTGTCCCTCCAATATATCCCTCCTTATGTGGCAGCTGACATGTATGTTAAATAATATTATGTGTCATCTGACATGACCGATGACATGGCAAATTTTAACCCAAAAAATTAATTACCCAATTTTTTCCATATTAATTTAATGTTAATATTAATTAATGTTAATATTAATTAATGTTAATATTAATGTTAATGTTAATATTAATATTATTGTTAATGTTAACAATAATATTAATTTTAATGTTAATGTTAATGTTAACATTAATTTTAATGTTAATTTTAATATTAATTTTAATTTTAAAAAATTATAATTTTAAAATTTGTCACGCCAGCAGCCACATCAACATATCACGTCAGCTGCTACGTAAGGAGGGACGGTTTGGAGGTACAATTTGAAGTTACAAATAGCATTATTCTATGGTAAAATAAGTGGAGTGCAACTCAAAATTTCTTGAAAAAGGTATACCTTGAATTATGGTAAAGCAAGTGAGTTTATACTCATAATTTCTAACTATTTTAATACTGTAACATTCTATTTTGTCCGTGCATGGTTGTCTTGCACTTAGGTTCCTCAACAAGGCTGCGATCGTAACGGAGACAAAGGAGGACGGACCTGATGGTTTAGCTAACAAATCATGGAGACTCTGCAGTCTGCAACAAGTCGAGGAGGTGAAATGTGTCATGCGGATCATCCCGATATGGTCGGCGAGCATTGTGTACCATGCCTCGTTGATCCAGCAACAAACCTACGTGGTGTTCGAGGCTCTTCAATGCAACAGGCACCTGTCGAGCAACTTCGAGATACCTGCAGGCTCTTTCATGTTCTTCTCCATGCTCGCGCTCACGGTCTGGATCCCTATCTACGACCGCCTCCTGGTCCCATCGCTCCGGAAGCTACGCGGAAGAGAGGACGGGATCACAATGCTGCAGAGAATGGGGACCGGGATCTTCCTCTCCATTGTCGCCACATTCGTTGCAGGCCTGGTAGAAATTAGAAGAAAAAGATTCGCACTCGACAATCCGATGATCGGAACTGCGCCAGGTGGCGGTGTCATCTCGTCCATGTCGTGCCTATGGCTGATCCCTCAGCTCGTACTGTCCGGCCTATCCGAGGCCTTCAACTCGGTCGGCGAGCTCGAGTTCTACTACAAGCAGTTCCCGGAGAACATGCGGAGCATCGCCGGCTCTCTAGTCTTCTGTAGCTTAGCAGTATCGAACTACTTGAGCGGCTTCATGGTGAACGTAGTCCATAAGACGACGGGCGGGGAAGAGAGGAGGGATTGGCTGGCTGAGGACCTCAATATGGGAAGGCTCGAAAACTTCTACTTCCTGCTCGCGGGGATCGGAGTTTTCAACATGATCTATTTCTTGGTTCTTGCCACATGGTATAGATACAAGGAGGTCGACACCGGTGATGCCAACGAGGCTGATGCTCCTCCAGTGTGATTTTGTATCTATTTAGTATTTTTGTTCTAGTTGTTGGCAATTATATATGTAGCATATTAATTGTTACAATCACTATGAAGTTACAAACAAGAAGTAGCGGAACAATCCGTTGCTATTTTTAGGAAATCTGTCGCTAAACGCAAATAGCGACCAATTGTCCAATGGAAGGAAAAAAAATCTGTCGGTATATAAAATTTCACTATGTTGTAAATATGGATAAATTACAATTATTATTTGGTGTCTATAACTTATGCCTTTTGGTTATCCATAACCTATAGCTTTTAGCATTATTCTTTTTAATTGTCGTCATGATAGTAAGCTCATTTGTAAGCCTATATAAGAGGCTCTTGTCAAGTTGATCAACACAAGTGAATGAAGAAATAATTTTTTCCATCTCCTTCACTTTGTTTTACAATACGTTATCAGCACGATTTTCTAAGGTGAGTTTAGTCTTGCATACATAGATACACTACAAAAAAAACAGGCTTTTAGAGACGGCGGGATCCGTCGCTAAAAGTCATTTTTCCGTCGCTAAAGCCAACTAGCGAATTATCAGCGACGGAAATGGTTTATCGGAAAATCACGTGTCGCTAATTTAAATCAGTCGCTAGTTTGTCGGAAATAGACGCATTTAGCGACACGCTATTTATTGGAAAATGCGACGTTATAGCGACGGAAACTCTGTCGCTATAGTTACCGACGAACTACCGACGTCGCAGCGGCGTAATTCAGCATGGGAGTAGCGACGGGCTAACGACTAAAAATTACGTCGCTAAGATATTTCCGATACGCTTTTGGTGTCGGACAGGAACATAGCGACGGAATAGTAAGTAAAACTTACGTCGCTATTCAGTCGTTATGTAAGCCCCTGAATTTAGGGCTTATTTTTTTTAAATTTTAATAATCAATTAATTAGAATATTATTATTTGATTATTATTTGATTTAATGCTCTTTACCGTGACTTGGAATTCTAGAGCATCAGGGATGCCAGTCTCTGGAAACTTCCTTCTTGGAGTTTATAGTAGACGAGATTATCTTCATTTTGATATATCGTGTCCCACTCGAACTTGTTCCCTTGTATCCTTTTTGCTTCGCGCAAGTTCGGGTCAATATTAGACCATTTAATTATTAATTGAATTCCCACTCTTTTCCTTGATCATCATATGCGCGTTACCGTGGCTTTTAATTTAGGAGCACCAGACTAGTCATTTTCTCGAAACCAACTTGTCATGCCTGATCTACTCGAGACGCTCTTCACCCCTGACCTTCGTGTCCCACTCAGACACTCCATTTTGTGCTCCATTTCCTTCGCACAACTTTCGGTTCAATTTAGGCCAATTAATTATCTGCCGTAAAACCTGATTTAAATTTCAATTTAATTTCGGGACCCGACATCGACCCAATCCAGTCGACCCAAAATATGGCCCTGGCCTGTTTTGAGTAAACTATGCAGATGTCACTTGCGTGCCACAATTTCGATCCCCCTTGTGCTCATATTTTATCCATGATTTAATTTGGTTTAATTTATAAATTAATTAAATCTTGGCTTCGACCTTGTCCAAACTTGGCCCAACGCCCAACCCAGTTTAGTGTGGGCCCTGTCATGACTGTCCGTACACCCCACTGATATTTTCTCATTTTTTTTCTCCACTCAAAAATGTCTCTATATATATATAAATATCTCCTCTCCATTTTACAAATATATATGTATATATATACATATATATATTATGTAATATCTATTCTCTATCTCTCCCATTAAAACAGCACACAACCCCATCACAGTACACCCCCCTTTTCTCTTGGACCGAAACCCTCTCTCTCTCTCTCTCTCTCACAAATATCTCACTTTCTCTCTCTCTCTCTCTAAATATTACTTCCTCCCTCTCTCCCTTTTAAACTTATAACAAACACACACCACCTCACAACCGACACCCCTCTCCCATCAGGACAGCACCCCCTCCCCACTTCGAGTACACGAGCAACAGCCCTTTTTTTTTCCTCTTCTTCATCATCATCATCATCTCTCTCCTTCTCAACTCCTTCATCTTCTTCTTCATGTTCTTCTTCTTATTTTTAACACCATCACCATCATCTAAAACACCACCACCACCACTTTCACAAACCGCCACCATCCCCCACACCATCTCCGCCGCCGTGCGCCACCACGTGGCCGGCGAGCTTTTCCCCCCCCCCGGCTGCTCCGCGGCCGCGTGCCACCGCAGCGCAGGAGCAGCAGCTAGCTGCAGCTGCAACAGCAGCGCGAGCAGCAGCTCCGGCGGCGCCAACCGCCGTCGCGCGCCACCGCGCGGCCAACCGCCGCCGCCGGCGACCCCCACCTCCGGCGCGCGCACCCCGGGCGACCTCCCCCTGGCCACCGCCATCCTCCCCGGCGCAACGCACAGTCGATCCGTGCGTTTTGCACGAGATTCCACCGTGACGCGCGCGCGCGAAGTCCAGAATTCGCGTCCCAAAACAGCAACTTCGTGCCGATTTTCTGGAAGATCCGACCGTTGGATCGGCGATCTCTTTCCTCCGTCGCAATCTCGGTATATAGCTCTTCACTCCCCTAAAATTTCACCCGTTAATTCTGTCGTTTGCCGTGTGAAAATTGGCCACCAAGTTGACGATTTAATTGCGTTATTTTTGGACAGTTTCGCGACGCCAACTTCGCGGGTTCGTATCTCCTCCATCGCAGCTCCGTTTTGTGCGCCACCAGTTCCGGTGCACAGCTGGTATAACCCTCTTCCTGCCCCCTTTAGATTTCATTTCAGTTTGAGTTTGTTAGGTCGGTCGAATTCGACGTCAAAGTTGGCCGTTCGAATTCTTTAATTTGCACTAGTTAAATTCCATTTTTGAACCCGGGACTCCGGATTCAAATTCTGACACCACCAGTAGACTCGTGGCGTCGTTCTGGCCTGTTTTCATATAAAGTTTGCCTGATTTGGAGAACGTGGGCCCGGGCACGCATTTCGGTGCAAAACGGGTCCCACTTTCTGAGTCAACGGGACTTTTTGACGCCGGCTCATCGGAATCCAATTCCGGATATACCGTTGAGTTCGTATCGTCATTCTGGACTCGTTGACATATAATTTGCTGAGTTTTGAGGATATTGGCTTCGACACGCTTTTTCGTGCAAATCGGTTTCCAATGTCCGGGTCAACGGACCAATTTGAGATCGGGTCAACGGAATCCAATTCTGGATATACCGTTGGGTTCGTATCTTCATTCTGGACTCGTGGACATATAATTTGTTAGGTTTTGAGCACTTTTATTTTGGCACATTTTTCGGTGCAAAGTGTGTCCAACGGCGGACATGATTTTGGCCCGAAATTATCGTTTTGCCCCTGTGTCCAAATTAGACTTTTGGACAGGCAATCCTAGCTGATTTGACCATTCTGGACACGTTGGTGATGTTAGTTTCATCATCCGACAACATCTGTAGATTTCTTTTCTTTTGTGTCATCCTATTATTATAATATTTTCTCCTTTTGGTTGTTTTAGAGACCCGTCGATTTCAGTGATTTCTAAATCATTGAAATTCATAAGTTGACATTGTAAATGTTTATAGAGACCAGCTTGACCATGGTTGACTACTTTGACTAGACGTCGAAGTAGAGTCAACAGTTGACCTAGGTTTGATCAGACTTGACCAACGTTGACTTTTTGACCAAAGTCAACTGTAGGTCAACCATTGACCTATTTAACCTAGATTAGACTTAGAGTTGACCGGAGTTGACCAGTTGACCAAGTCCACTGTACGTCAACATTGACCCAGTTTGTCTTAGTTTGACTTAGTTTGACCTAGATGTTAGTATGCCTTTTGACCCTGATCAGCTCTTGTATTATTTCATCTTTAGGTCTGTGGCTTTACTCCGAACCCTGATTCATATTGACAGCAGGATCCCAGGCGAGTACATTCTCTGATAACTTATTCACAATTTATGATAACTGTTATGATTCATGTACTTAGTGTTGATATGCTTATTCCCGACACATGGTTCTCACGGATTGGTATTCTTGGATCCCGACGAGAGATGTCTCTCCTTCTTAGGTTGGGATGTATTGTGCAAGCACCCTTGTAGCTCTTGCTCGATATATGGTCACTGATTCTAGAGCAGGTTCGCGACCTTCTCATTAGAATCCCGTGCAGTGACGTGTCCTGTTTGGATCCATTCTACCAGTTGGGGTAGGGGGAGTAGTAGCGTATGCCTGTGATCAGATCCATCCCGATTCCCGAACAGTGTGAGTCATATACCGCACTTATGACTTGCCAGGCCGATTCTTGACAGGTACCCAAGCCGATCACAAGCTGAAACTACTACTCACACACATTGGATATATAGCTTACCTTGATTCGTGTACATGCCATGATCTCGTTCTATTTTTTGTTCTAGCTCTAGCTTTACAGCTTACCATGCCATGATACATACATGTACACTCCATGATTTATTGTATATGCTCTATTTACAGTCTTATAGCTTTTATTCTATCTTGAGATCTGTTATGAGATATATGTACTCGTTCCGCTCCTGACTGGATACGTTATGAAATTTTAGGAGTAGTTGTGCCCTCATTATTGGACTTCATGATGTTGCTAGCTGAGGTGGATCTCACTATTCTTCTATGTGAGTTGCCTGGTAGTTATTCTTAGTTAGTCTTATTGTTCCTTCTTTATCTTTCATGTCTTATGATCATTGTAGATTCTAGTTGTTCTAGTGATATTGTTATTATTTCTTGTCTTATCTTCCTTAGTTTTCGTGATGTGACATGAGTACATTTCTAGATATAGATTCATAGAAGTAGTAGTTAGTATAGTATACTTGACAGCGTTCTACCGCCGATACCGCGGCGTAGGCTGGGCGTGGCCCACGTATTCGTACCCGTATATCCGGGTGCGGGTCGTGACACGTTTTTAGTGGTGGCCCATGCAGGTCAGTCTTTGCAGTTAATGCGAAGTCGTGGTAGTACTTGAGTTTATCTGTACTACTGCGAGCCTGCCCTAGGATTAAAGTTGAGTAATGGAATAATTTAGGATTTTGGTACTCCGTCACATATTAGGAACTCTTGGTAGATTCTAGGGATGACCCCTGAGAATCTTATTTCGAAACTCTTCGAATCTTTCTCCATTCGTTTCTATCCGTCCTGATTCCTGGGATATCTCTCAGTTATCGTACTTTATTCTTTCTTGGAATGAGTTTGTGGACCCCAGAGGAAGGTATAAGTTGGACTTGTATATCATCTAGGTTGGGGAGAAAATATGATTTACCAACCTCGTATCATGGTCGAGGGTTATTTTAGATTATATTCCACCATTTTCTATCTTGACCTAGGTAGTACCCTCGGGACTTTCCCTGAAATTTTCCTCTGAACCCTATCTCGGAAGTTGTTTCCGTTGTTTCTATTAACTTACCCTTGACTTGTTGTTGAAATTTAAATCTTAATATTCGTTGTTGACCTTTGATTTTGTTTCGGATAATTCTTTTAAGAATTGAGTTAAGATATCCTGATAAACATATTTTGGACAAGGACGATGAGAACGGTAGGTGTCTACTTTATTTATGGAGTTTAGAATTCATTGCAGTCATATTAGCTAGCGAGACATGGACATGGAGCCTGATTTTGGATATACTATCCTCGTTATGTCATTTAGGTTCTCTTGCAGCCATACCGGGTGGCGTGGTAAGGAATCTAGATGACATAATTATAGGACGTATACCATAGTTATGGACTTTATTGTTTATTACCGCTATGCTTACTGGCGTGGCGAGAATTCTGGCAACATGATTTGGGATAGACGTGTATGGTTATCAGGTCATATCTTAAGTTGATTCACTTCTTTTACCAATTGAGCAAGATAACTTCTACCATTATTTCTTGTTTATCATTATTTTCTCTCCCATCACATGATGATTTCCTCATCTTGCCATCATTTCCTTTGACTTGTTTAGCTATGCCTTGATCTCACCAATCACCTATCTCATATCTACATCTGACATCTACACTTGAAAACTCAAAAAATCTCGAAATGTTTATATCTCAATTATTTCTTAAATTTAGATGCTATTAAGATTTTGATTCCCTTCTGTCCATGACCAATCAATTTTGGTCGTCTAGTTTATCGTGCCAAAGAGTCTTGGTTGCTGACTATACTCTAGATGACTTCAAATTCCTTGTGACTTGGGTTCCTTCCTAAATTGTGCTTTTAGGACCTTGATTTCGAATTCATGATTTTATCGCCTTTCATAACTGAACTTGGATCTTGATCGTGCTTATGTGACCTATAATCTAATTTCTATCCAATCTATCTCTCAATCGTGCTATTCTCAAAATTTTTCTCTCCATTTGCTTCTCTTAGCCATGTTTTAGATCATGACTATCCAACTTTGATTTTCATGATCTTGATAATCTTAACCCTCAAATCGTGCCAAGTGAACTTAGACTATTTTCGATTTCAATCGCGTTCGAACTTGGATCGTATTTCATGATTTTATCAATCATCCTCCTTAATCTTTGATCGGGCCTATAAGACATTGACTTCGATTTTTGTTTTTTGTCTGAAATTTTATCTCAACTATGCCAAACCTTGTTTTGGTCATGGTTAGCTTTTCATCTTGATAGAGCATGTGTGACTTTCAGGTTGATTTCCATCAACCTAAGTCCTACATATCACCTCGTACTTGAACTTCAATTATATCTTCGATTTTCTTAATCGTCTCTAAAATCGTGCCCCAATGACTTGACTTATTTCTGAAATCATGCACATATGATTTTGTTCATATCATGATTCTATCGTGCCAAATCCCTCATCGTGCCTGAACAATTGTAAATCGATTTTCTTGATCGTGCAAACTCATCATTCTTGGATCGTGCCTAAAATATTGCCTAAATCTTTTATCATGTTTTAACCCCACTACCAACCTTTAATTTCGAGGACGAAATTTTTATAAGGTGGGTAGGATTGTAAGCCCCTGAATTTAGGGCTTATTTTTTTTAAATTTTAATAATCAATTAATTAGAATATTATTATTTGATTATTATTTGATTTAATGCTCTTTACCGTGACTTGGAATTCTAGAGCATCAGGGATGCCAGTCTCTGGAAACTTCCTTCTTGGAGTTTATAGTAGACGAGATTATCTTCATTTTGATATATCGTGTCCCACTCGAACTTGTTCCCTTGTATCCTTTTTGCTTCGCGCAAGTTCGGGTCAATATTAGACCATTTAATTATTAATTGAATTCCCACTCTTTTCCTTGATCATCATATGCGCGTTACCGTGGCTTTTAATTTAGGAGCACCAGACTAGTCATTTTCTCGAAACCAACTTGTCATGCCTGATCTACTCGAGACGCTCTTCACCCCTGACCTTCGTGTCCCACTCAGACACTCCATTTTGTGCTCCATTTCCTTCGTACAACTTTCGGTTCAATTTAGGCCAATTAATTATCTGCCGTAAAACCTGATTTAAATTTCAATTTAATTTCGGGACCCGACATCGACCCAATCCAGTCGACCCAAAATATGGCCCTGGCCTGTTTTGAGTAAACTATGCAGATGTCACTTGCGTGCCACAATTTCGATCCCCCTTGTGCTCATATTTTATCCATGATTTAATTTGGTTTAATTTATAAATTAATTAAATCTTGGCTTCGACCTTGTCCAAACTTGGCCCAACGTCCAACCCAGTTTAGTGTGGGCCCTGTCATGACTGCCCGTACACCCCACTGATATTTTCTCATTTTTTTTCTCCACTCAAAAATGTCTCTATATATATATAAATATCTCCTCTCCATTTTACAAATATATATGTATATATATACATATATATATTATGTAATATCTATTCTCTCTCTCTCCCATTAAAACAGCACACAACCCCATCACAGTACACCCCCCTTTTCTCTTGGACCGAAACCCTCTCTCTCTCTCTCTCTCACAAATATCTCACTTTCTCTCTCTCTCTCTCTCTAAATATTACTTCCTCCCTCTCTCCCTTTTAAACTTATAAAAAACACACACCACCTCACAACCGACACCCCTCTCCCATCAGGACAGCACCCCCTCCCCACTTCGAGTACACGAGCAACAGCCCTTTTTTTTTCCTCTTCATCATCATCATCATCATCTCTCTCCTTCTCAACTCCTTCATCTTCTTCTTCATGTTCTTCTTCTTATTTTTAACACCATCACCATCATCTAAAACACCACCACCACCACTTTCACAAACCGCCACCATCCCCCACACCATCTCCGCCGCCGTGCGCCACCACGTGGCCGGCGAGCTTTCCCCCCCCCCCCCCGGCTGCTCCGCGGCCGCGTGCCACCGCAGCGCAGGAGCAGCAGCTAGCTGCAGCTGCAACAGCAGCGCGAGCAGCAGCTCCGGCGGCGCCAACCGCCGTCGCGCGCCACCGCGCGGCCAACCGCCGCCGCCGGCGACCCCCACCTCCGGCGCGCGCACCCCGGGCGACCTCCCCATGGCCACCGCCATCCTCCCCGGCGCAACGCACAGTCGATCCGTGCGTTTTGCATGAGATTCCGCCGTGACGCGCGCGCGCGAAGTCCAGAATTCGCGTCCCAAAACAGCAACTTCGTGCCGATTTTTTGGGAGATCCGACCGTTGGATCGGCGATCTCTTTCCTCCGTCGCAATCTCGGTATATAGCTCTTCACTCCCCTAAAATTCACCCGTTAATTCTGTCGTTTGCCGTGTGAAAATTGGCCACCAAGTTGACGATTTAATTGCGTTATTTTTGGACAGTTTCGCGACGCCAACTTCGCGGGTTCGTATCTCCTCCATCGCAGCTCCGTTTTGTGCGCCACCAGTTCCGGTGCACAGCTGGTATAACCCTCTTCCTGCCCCCTTTAGATTTCATTTCAGTTTGAGTTTGTTAGGTCGGTCGAATTCGACGCCAAAGTTGGCCGTTCGAATTCTTTAATTTGCACTAGTTAAATTCCATTTTTGAACCCGGGACTCCGGATTCAAATTCTGACACCACCAGTAGACTCGTGGCGTCGTTCTGGCCTGTTTTCATATAAAGTTTGCCTGATTTGGAGAACGTGGGCCCGGGCACGCATTTCGGTGCAAAACGGGTCCCACTTTCTGAGTCAACAGAACTTTTTGACGCCGGCTCATCGGAATCCAATTCCGGATATACCGTTGAGTTTGTATCGTCATTCTGGACTCGTTGACATATAATTTGCTGAGTTTTGAGGATATTGGCTTCGACACGCTTTTTCGTGCAAATCGGTTTCCAATGTCCGGGTCAACGGACCAATTTGAGATCGGGTCAACGGAATCCAATTCTGGATATACCGTTGGGTTCGTATCTTCATTCTGGACTCGTGGACATATAATTTGTTAGGTTTTGAGCACTTTTATTTCGGCACGTTTTTCGGTGCAAAGTGTGTCCAACGGCGGACATGATTTTGGCCCGAAATTATCGTTTTGCCCCTGTGTCCAAATTAGACTTTTGGACAGGCAATCCTAGCTGATTTGACCATTCTGGACACGTTGGTGATGTTAGTTTCATCATCCGACAACATCTGTAGATTTCTTTTCTTTTGTGTCATCCTATTATTATAATATTTTCTCCTTTTGGTTGTTTTAGAGACCCGTCGATTTCAGTGATTTCTAAATCATTGAAATTCATAAGTTGACCTTGTAAATGTTTATAGAGACCAGCTTGACCATGGTTGACTACTTTGACTAGACGTCGAAGTAGAGTCAACAGTTGACCTAGGTTTGATCAGACTTGACCAACGTTGACTTTTTGACCAAAGTCAACTGTAGGTCAACCATTGACCTATTTAACCTAGATTAGACTTAGAGTTGACCGGAGTTGACCAGTTGACCAAGTCCACTGTACGTCAACATTGACCCAGTTTGTCTTAGTTTGACTTAGTTTGACCTAGATGTTAGTATGCCTTTTGACCCTGATCAGCTCTTGTATTATTTCATCTTTAGGTCTGTGGCTTTACTCCGAACCCTGATTCATATTGACAGCAGGATCCCAGGCGAGTACATTCTCTGATAACTTATTCACAATTTATGATAACTGTTATGATTCATGTACTTAGTGTTGATATGCTTATTCCCGACACATGGTTCTCACGGATTGGTATTCTTGGATCCCGACGAGAGATGTCTCTCCTTCTTAGGTTGGGATGTATTGTGCAAGCACCCTTGTAGCTCTTGCTCGATATATGGTCACTGATTCTAGAGCAGGTTCGCGACCTTCTCATTAGAATCCCGTGCAGTGACGTGTCCTGTTTGGATCCATTCTACCAGTTGGGGTAGGGGGAGTAGTAGCGTATGCCTGTGATCAGATCCATCCCGATTCCCGAACAGTGTGAGTCATATACCGCACTTATGACTTGCCAGGCCGATTCTTGACAGGTACCCAAGCCGATCACAAGCTGAAACTACTACTCACACACATTGGATATATAGCTTACCTTGATTCGTGTACATGCCATGATCTCGTTCTATTTTTTGTTCTAGCTCTAGCTTTACAGCTTACCATGCCATGATACATACATGTACACTCCATGATTTATTGTATATGCTCTATTTACAGTCTTATAGCTTTTATTCTATCTTGAGATCTGTTATGAGATATATGTACTCGTTCCGCTCCTGACTGGATACGTTATGAAATTTTAGGAGTAGTTGTGCCCTCATTATTGGACTTCATGATGTTGCTAGCTGAGGTGGATCTCACTATTCTTCTATGTGAGTTGCCTGGTAGTTATTCTTAGTTAGTCTTATTGTTCCTTCTTTATCTTTCATGTCTTATGATCATTGTAGATTCTAGTTGTTCTAGTGATATTGTTATTATTTCTTGTCTTATCTTCCTTAGTTTTCGTGATGTGACATGAGTACATTTCTAGATATAGATTCATAGAAGTAGTAGTTAGTATAGTATACTTGACAGCGTTCTACCGCCGATACCGCGGCGTAGGCTGGGCGTGGCCCACGTATTCGTACCCGTATATCCGGGTGCGGGTCGTGACACGTTATACTGGAATATAATATTTTACAGAACCTTAGCGACGGAAACTACAGTCGCTATTCTGTTGGTAGCCTGCAAAGTAAATTTTTCAGGCATGTAGCGACGGAAAAATCGTTGCTGTTCCGTCGCTAGACTGCAATGTTCCAGGTTTTCTGTCGCTGTTCCGTCGTCATTCCGTCGCTAAATACAATATTGCATGTCATTATTTGTGTTTCCTGCACTCCACATCCCTGTCGACAGTTACACACACAATATACAGTCATATAAACAGTTTCCAAATATAATATCAGTGTTCGTGTTTCCAGCAATCCTTATCCCTGTCGACAGTTTTACAGCAGGCACACGTATCAGTATTTGTGTTTCCTGCAAATTCTCAATTTCATGCACATGTATCACAAATGTTTTAATACAACACATACACACATATCCAAAATTAGCTTCATACACACATACGAATAATATTTTAATATAAGAAATATTAATACACATATCCAAAATGTTTTAATACAAGAAAGTATTTGTACAGTAAATCTAGGTCGTCGAGCGTGATGGAAATCTCTCGACGGGCATGATGAAGACCTCTCGACGGACTTAATGAAGATCCAAGCTGCAAACGTGAACGTCGACCTCTCGGCGCCATAGAAAAATCTGAAAGAAATAATAAGTGATGATGTGTTAAAAATAAAAACTACTGTCATGTCATTATACTAATGAAACTCGTATATTAAATTAAAACGTACATACTAGTCTGATTAATCTTTCCAAGAGTCTTCTGAATCATCGCTTGATTCCGAAGTGTCTTCTTCTGCTTCTTCATTTTCACTATCACTATGATCTTCATCTTCATCTTCCAATACTTCTTCCTCAACATCTTCCAATTCTTCATCAACGTTAACCTCCATAACGTCATCTACCGCAACCTTCATATCTTCTAAATCATCTTCCTCAACACCAGCCAAACTTATATATGTTGGTTGAGGCTTGACCACCTCTTCCTCTTGGTAGACTACATCCCCAACATTATATGTATTTCTTGCTTTGGTTTTGCATACAGCCTACCAATCCAGGGTACTGCGCCGTCGGCTAGGATAACTCGTATAGTACACTTGAACGGTTTGACTAGCCAACACAAATGGTTCAAAACCTCCATATCTTTTTCCATGTTTTATATCAACAAAGCCAAATTTTTTGTCAATCTTCCATCCTTGCTTGGGTGTTGTGTCGAACCAATGACATTTAAAAAGCACAATCTTCGTATCAACAAAATATTCAATCTCTACGATATCTCTTAGAACACCGTAGTAGTCGAATTCGGGATCGGCATCGTAGACTGAGGCTCTCACACAAACTCCTAAATTTTTGGTATAATTAGCCTCCTCATCGACAAATAAATGATTGATAGGCTTATCAGTAGTTCTAAAGTTAAAGCCATTGATTGTATATCCGCTCCAACACTTCGTCTTCCTGCTCGGTCTAATAGCAATTGCTCTTAGCCCTTTGTTCTGCAACTGTGTACCAGGACGAACACTACCAAAATATGGCCAAATTGCGACGATTTTAGCGACACCATGAGTAAACGTCGCTATTTTTTGGGGAGTTAGCGACGTGTAAATATGACGTCGCTATTCGTCGCTGGTGGCGACTACTAGCGACGAATAGCGATATTAGTATATTAAATAGGAACCTGCGTCGCAATTTCGTCGCTACATGTCGCTAATTATTTTAATATAGCGACGTGTAGCGACGACTTTTATATTACGTCGCATTATATTAATAGTCAGCGACGTTTAGCGACGTCCCATGCGACGTCGCTAAATATTTCATATAGGGCATGGACACGAGGGTTTTTTTTTCTATTCGCGGCCGAAATTTTTTTTCCCCCCAAAAATTTCAGCGCTCCTCCTCCTCCGGCGCTCCTCCTCCTCCTCCTCGTACCCTCCTCCGGCGCTCGTACCCTCCTCCGGCCTCCTCCTCCTCGCACCCTCCTCCGGCCTTCTCCTCAGGTAGCCCCCACCCTCTCTCTCTTTCTCTCTATAGGGCACTGTTTTAGAGTGTTTGTCGAAGCTAATGCCAGGGAGGGGCTGCCTATTGCGGTTTGCTGGTCAGGGAAGGTTCTATATATGTTTGGACATAATGTGGGAAGAGTTAACTGGCTAACTAGTGTGAAATCTTTTGGTATAGCCATGTTCATCTTTTGGAAAGAGTTAACTGGCCAATGGAGTAACTGAATGTTTGATATTACCTATAATTCCTACAAGTTTGTGAAGAAATGATAGGTGTTTCTTTCATCATGTTCATCTGTCTAGGCCTACACTATTTTTTCTTGATACTCCTAATTGCGAAGCTTCATTCTCTGATGATAGATGTAATAACTAATATACATTGCTTCAATTTCGTTATTGGCTAGTCTGGCCACCTAATATCTGACTTGTGTGCCTACAGTTCTTGCTTGCTCATGTTGAGGGATATCCATTTGTATATTATATTTCAGAAGGGCACATGTTCAGTCCTTAGTTGCAGTTTAGTCCATTGAAGGTGTCGGGTTTGAAATCTTTGGAATTGGATTAATGGTTCGATTTGGGAACAAGGAGATTGTATTGGGGTGTAGGGCTATTAGGAGGCTTACACCATTGTGTTTAGATGTCTGAATCCATTTAAGTATTCTCTTTAATATCATATTTTATTGGGTTATGGTAGGTTATAAATGTGTAGTATGGTTACTGGGATGTATCAGTAAATGATGTTGTCCTGCACCCCAAACAAGTGAGACAGGATGGACCTCTTACTATGGGGTGACTGACACCAGACCTGTGGTGTTACAACAATCAATATTTTCCTTAACTGTAACTTAATTGCAGGGTTATATGAGTGCTGTTTTGAACTTGTCTCAATTCGAGATAGTCTTATGAAACCTAAGAATTTTGTGGTTATTGACAGTAGCTGATTGTATGGCTGGTATATAGATTCATAAAGGACTAATGTACAGCTACATAGTGAACTGATAATTAGGTTTACATTGGATTGATAAGTGAACTCATTTTAAGACTGAGATCAATTGGAGTTACTAATGAATGGCTGAAATCAATTGGATTCATTTTAAGACTGAAATCATTTTAAGATTGAAATCAATTGGACTGATTAGAGGCTGTCCTGATATTGGACTGTTGATATCTATCCTAAGGATGTGACTGACTCTGGTAACAGGGGGTTGATTTAATGTATGAACCTGAGAACTCATATTGTATAGGATAGTACCAAGTAAACTGAGACTTATGTAAGTTTGGTTTAGCTAGAAATTCATATTGATAGTTTATTGAGCTCAGTTAGAACTGGTATGGACTAACAGTGTTTAGGATGTCATGTTAACTGAATTGAAGTCAGTCTGTTAGTGAAACTGAACTTTCAGATAAAGTTGACTGTCCTCCGACCCCCATCTCTCGGCAATGATGATACGACAACCTATCACTACATCTTTTAGTAGTAGATAATGTCTTAGTATTACATTTTGTGGTTCATCTTACTGATTCTGTTACATCCTTCAGATACTAGATTCGATAAGAACATATACTACACCATATGTACAGAACATAGATGATTCACACTAATGTATGCTAGAATGAATTTTGGATTGTGTTCTGAGCCATCCGTTCTTACACTTGTCAAAAAATTGAATATAACCTTTTTATCTGCCATTCGACTGGCGAGGCAGAAATCTATGTACGACATTTGCTATAAGGAATTTGCATTAATCTACGGTACGACATCGTGATCAAGACATAGTCCCTGCAGCCATTCGACTGGTGAGACAGAAACTATGTAGCCGTAGATAAAGTTGACTGTCCTTCGACTCCCATCCCTCGGCAATGATGATACGACAACCTATCACTACATCTTTTAGTAGTACATAATGTCTTAGTATTACATTTTGTGGGTTCATCTTATTGATTCTGTTACATCCTTTAGATACTATATTCGATAAGAACATATACTACACCATATGTATAAAACATAGATGATTTACACTAATGTATGCTAGAATAAATTTTGGGTTGTGTTTTGAGCCATTCGTCCCTATACTTGGCAATTAAGCATGTGAAATATATCGTTGAAGAACATAAAACTTGTGGTCGTACCATCGTTACTTTCGTACGTCAGTTCATGTCGGTCTTCACTTTTTGCAGTAATTATCTTAAAATAGATATGAATTACTATCCGCGGAACCGTTTGTGGATGTACAATCGTCATCCTGATGAATTATTATCTGTGTCAATCTTTGCAGAATTATCTTAAAATAGATATGAATTACTATATGTGGAACCGTTTATGGATGTACAATCGTCATCCTGATGACATGTGCGGTGTACGGGATGAATTTATACAGGGTGTGCAACAGTTCCTGCAGTTTGCCAAGGCGTTCCCTCAGTACATGGACCGTACAAGAATTAAGTGTCCATGTGTGAGATGTCGCAACTTGAAATATCATTCGGAAGTGGATGTGACATATTATTTGTATTCGAAGGGTTTCATGCCAAATTATTATCAGTGGATCGCACACGGAGAACTTGTACCTTTAGCCTCCGAGTCGGAGCCATATGTAGATGTCCACGAGCATGCTAATTACGACCAAGGGTGGACGAATATGGTTTTCGATGCTGCGGGGCCTAGTTTCGATCCGAACAATCAATTTGCAGCTGAGGAGGCACCGAATGCCGATGCTGCAAAGTTCATGGAGTTGCTGGAGAATACAAGGACTTCTTTATATCCTGGTTGTGATGACCATTCACCGTTGGAGGTGATTACAAAATTGTTGAGCATAAAATCAGATTTTAACATGTCTCAAGAATGTTACAACCGAATCCTGGAGTTAATTAAAGATATATTGTCGGAGGGTGGCAAGTTACCTAAAGACTTCTACCGATCCAAGAGAATGGTGAGATTGCTCTGGATGGGGTATGAAAAAATTGATGCATGTCGTAACGGATGCATGTTGTACTATAAGGACGACAAGGATGAAGACGCCTGCAGATTTTGTGGTGCCGATCGCTTCAAGGCAACTAGTACAAAGACTTCTGGTGCACGCAAGCCAACAGATTCGATGCACTATTTTCCTTTGACGTCGTGGTTGCAGAGGTTTTTATGGCAAAGGAGACAGCTGATAATATGAGTTGGCACAAGCGGAAACAAATAAATGGAGTACTGGATCATCCATCCGACGGGGAAGCATGGAAGCACTTTGATCGAGTGTATCCCGATTTTGCTTCGGAGCCGCGTAATATCAGATTGGGGCTTTCCTCCGACGGTTTTACCCCATTTGGACATTCGGGCTTACAATATTCTTGTTGGCCTGTGATTGTTACTCCGTACAACTTGTCGCATTGGATGTGTATGAAGACTCCTTACATGTTCCTAAGTGTTATTATTCCAGGTCCGAAAAACCCGAAGAGGAACATCGATGTGTACTTACAGCCCTTGGTAGATGAGCTGAATCAGTTGTGGGAAGTAGGTGCAACCACATGTGATGTTTTCAGAAAGCAGAACTTTCAGATGAGGGCTGCACTAATGTGGACCATCAATGATTTCCCGGCCTATAGAATGTTATCGGGTTGGAGCACCCATGGTCGTCTCGTATGTCCGTATTGCATGGATCGTACTAAGGCTTTCCGTTTGAAACACGGAGAAAAACCGTGCTTCTTTGATTATCATCGATAGTTCCTGCCAAAGGATCATCCGTACCGGAGGAACATGAATGCTTTTCGAGCTGGCATGGTAGAGAAGTCCAGTCCACCGCCACGGTGGTCCAGGGACACGATATAGGAAGAAGTTAAAGAATTATCAAGTGCTATTGAAGAGCCTACAATAGGGTACAAGTGTGATGGATTTGGCCGCGCTCACAACTGGACGAAGAGGAGTATATTCTGGGACGAAGAGGAGTATATCCTGGATGTCATGCATATCGAGAAGAATGTATTTGACAATATAATAAATACTGTGATGGAAGTAAAGGGAAAGACGAAAGATAATCCCAAGGCCAGGTTGGACTTAGAAGAAATATGCAGACGTCCAGAGTTGTATTTGATAAAGGAAGACAGTGGAAAGTATAAGCAGCCCAGGGCCATTTTCTCACTGGACAAGGAGGACAAAGATAAAATTTGTAGGTGGATCCAGGGCCTAAAATTTCCAGACGGGTACGTATTGAATTTGAGAAGATGTGTTGACCCAAAGGAGAACAAACTACAGGGTATGAAGAGCCACGACTGTCACATTTTTATGGAGAGGTCAATCCCGATTGCATTTCGGGAATTCTTACCTCAGGTCATTTGGGATCCACTGACAGAGCTTAGCATATTCTTCAGAGATCTTTGTTCTATTATGTTGCTCGTCGATTGGCTTGAAAAGCAGGAGAAGGACATTACAGTAACATTGTGTAAGCTTGAGAGGGTATTCCCTCCTGGATTCTTCGGCTCTATGGAGCATTTGCCAATTCATCTTTCATATGAGACACGTATTGGTGGGCCCGTCGGTTATTGGTGGATGTACCCGTTCGAGCGCCAACTAAACCACCTGAAAAGGAAGGCGAAAAATAAGGCACGGGTCGAGGGTTCTATTTGTGAAGCCTATGTCCTTGAGGAGATTACAAACTTTTGTTCAATATATTTTAAGCCTCATATTGCTACAAATAGAACAAGAGCTCCGAGGAACGACGATGGAGATATAGAATGTAATAATGCATTATTGAAAGTCTTCAATGCTCTTAGAAAGCCTTCTGAAAAACTGAAAAAGAGATATTTGAATGATGAGGAACTAAAGGCTGCCCAGTTATATATATTACTCAACTGCGAGGAGGATGAAGTGGAAAAGCTAGAGTGGTAAGTGAAAATCTTCAACGTTCAAGTCATCTATTTGTTGATTACGTTATTATAATTTAACGAGTATATCCCGATAATTATTGGTTTTCAACAAATTTAATGATGAGGTGAGGTCAAGTAGACCGTACTGAAGAACAGATGGCAACTCTAGAGGGGGGTGAATAGAGTTTATAGAGATAATATCCAATTAAAAATTCAAGTCTATCACAAACAAAACTAATCAGAGTAAATACGGAATTTAAAGTGAGAAGAAAGAGAGCATACGCAAACACAGCCGATTTTAACCTGGTTTCCCTCGTGGAGGACTAGTCAAGGCCTGAGAACTCTAGCTCAGGATTAAATCCACTATTTGTGAAATAGTAGTTTACAACCCGTGCCTTTTCTTCAGAAGAGCACGTCAACTTCTTACAGAGGATCGCAGTGGCGATTTGCTTGGAATTTTCCAAGCGACTTCTTCAACTCTTGCACAAGACTCCTAACTGAGAGATGCTGAGCACTCGAGACTTAGGAAGCTTGTGGCTAGTAGATGGGAAGGATATGACTTATCTGAGCTTTAAGAGAGAAGAGAAGAGAAGATTGGATGATTTGAAATGAGAGAATTCTTGGCCTATTTATAGGGTTTTTGTAGGCAGAATTCGGCCAGAATTCGGGTAGGAAATTTCAAATATTTGGCCGTTGGACAACTTGCAACCAGCTAACCCTAAAATTAAGGTTGCTGATTTTTAGGGGACAGAGTTCGGCCCGAACTCTGTGTGGAGGCAGAGTTCGGCCCGAACTCTGTCTCCAGAGCACAGAACTGGTTCTTGGGGACCAATGGATATTTTCTGGATGGTGGAGTTTAGAGATCATTGGGTAGGCTATAGGTCAAGTCTCAAGAGCTCAGCATGACACAGTTTATATCAATCTAGACTCAATAAAAGTATAAAATACAGACTCATATACAACTGAAATGCAAAGACTGAGCTGTCTTCTGACTTGAGCTTGATGTAGACGTCGTGTGTCGTATTGAATTATTACAAGTATTATTTAGTCAATGTTATCAATATTTGGTTGACTGTGACTTTGTGTCAACAATCTCCCCCATATTGATAATTGACAAAATAATAAATGTATATTCAATATTCATACCTGGACACAGACAATGACGAAAATATAGCTCCCCCATAATCGGTGCCGAGCTAAACAAGATAGCTCCCCCGTAAACAATGAGTTGAACCTGTTGGCCTGATAGAGAATATCTCCCAAAAGCACCAAAAGCACATATATACCAAAAAGAATATAAAACCAGAATATACATGTCTCTCCCCCTTTTGGCATTTAGCAATATAATAAGAATCAAGTAATAATGGGCAAACACACCAAAAGAGAAGAAACAGCATACGAGCAAATGTCATAGAATAATAGAACTATAAGAGTCACAACTCATAACTAGAGTCATAGCATAAAGAGTACTGATAAACCAAGTACATAAATCCAACTAAGCAACTGAAAAAATATAAAGCATAAAAACATAAACTATGATCAGCAGCAGCATATCATCTGGTGGAAGCCATCTCCATCATGGAGCACGAGAAGGCCCAACGGAGTCAGAAGGATCAGTGAAGGAACGGTTGGGGTCCACAATAGCAGCACCCGGATCTAGGTAGCGCATGACCCAGGGATCGCAATGCGATATCCCTCGCGACCAGGATCCCGCTCCATGGGAATGGGCATTGAAGGATGACGGGACATGGAATACCGAATATCGTGCAGCGAGTTGCTGAGGGCACTCATCTGCAGGGTAGTACGGTAGTCCATCTGAGTCCAGCGATCGTCCTCCAAGGCGAAACGATCTCGGAGCATGGTCTGGATGGAGTCAAGAGTAGCAGGAGGAGGTGGCACATCCTGTCCAAGTGGAGGGGCGTCGGGCTCCTCATCATCAGAATGCTCAGAAGTGGCAGGAGAGGCTACAACTGCCTGAAGTCGTCGTGCCTTAGATAGGAACGCAGGAGCAGGCAAGAAAGGACAATCATCAAGAGGTACATGGAACGCACGAAAGACCATAGAAAGATATAAGGCATAAACCAAGGCTCGTGGTTTCTTCCTACAGTTAATCATCCAGTCCATCATGGTACGTGGAAGATTGATAGGAACACAAAAGTGGAGATGATACAAAGCTGAGATTTCAAAATATGTAATTTCATCGGTAGACCACGCTTTGGGTAGAATGGTATTGAAAACAATCCGATGAAGTTCATAGAACTATGGATTTAGATATTTAGCCATAAGCTTGCGAGGACGTGTGTTCGGAGTACACAAGTCGTCCTTAAAGCTTTCAAGGGAAGTCCCGTCGGGAAAACGGAACGACCGAGCTTCAACAAGCTTTTCCCAAGAATTAGGCTCTTGAAGATCAAGATATTCGGCTAAGTCAAAATCATCAAATGAGATATCGATACCCGCAACACGTGAATAGATGTGAGTATCATCATGAGTCAAGTTGCAGTAAAACATTTGTATGGCACTACGATATATGACCGAATTAGAAGTAACAAGTTCGTCAAGACATAGGTCATGAAAGAGTGCATCATATTGAGAGAAAATTATGTAGTTAATGGGGTGTCCCGCAAACACCGGACGTGTCCGAAAATCACTAAACCATTCATTGGATGCGTCTAGTGATATAAAAAGTCGGTCGTCGTAGGTGTTTGGATCACGTGGACGTGAAGGGTTGAACAATGGATGAGGTGGTTGAAGTTATTCAACGGGTTGCTCAACGGGAGGAGGAGGATTCGAAGAGGACGCTCCTTCGGTCCGGATTCTCTTCCCACGGTTGAACAAGCGAGGAGCCATAGCACAAAATAGTGAAAATGAAATAGAGAAGGAGAGTGAGTTATACCTCAAATAAATGATAAACAGTGAAAGAGAATGAGAAAATAGCCCTTCTCCTTGATTTTGGTGAAGAATGGAGCACTATGGAGAGAAAACTAGGGTTAGGGTTTGAGAAAATAGTGGTAGAGAAGTAGAGGAGGTGGTAAGAATGAAGGAAGGGGAAGAGAAACCGACATATAGGTGAGGGTTTCTCTTGGTCGGGTTCAATTTTCACCATTGGATTAACATTGAGATCCACGGCTGGAACAGTCCCCGATTCTGGAACAGGGAGACCGAACTCGGCCCGAACTCTGGTAAGGGCAGAGTTCGGCCCGAATTCTGGGTCCTTGTCCCAGAACAGAAATCAGGCTAGAAGTATAAAAAAAATGGTTAAGTATGGAAAGCCAATAAAGATAAAGCTTAAAGGATTCAATAAACCAGATAGAGAAGTAGAAAGATAGCAATATGAAATTGAAAAATAGCATATTAGCAAGTGATAAATCAAAATGTACCGTATAATAAACAAGGAGTTATATTATAATTTAATATTTTGAATTTGCCATAAGTTAGCTGCAGGGGCCGGATCCCAGCTAGCGGTAGTCCTGAGGACTAGTGCACCGTGTCGCTTAGGCTTTTACGCCTTGTTGTCAGAAGGGCCCTTTCGGCTTGTACTCATAGCAAGTTCATCATAAGAGAATCACAATATAATCGATATTTACGCAGGTGTATTTTAATTTATGACGGCTTCATCTAAAATTCCAAGTTCACGATAAAGGAAATTGAAGCGCTCTTCGGATAATGGCTTTGTGAAGAAGTCTGCTAACTGATGATCAGTGTCAATAAATTCTAAGTTAATCGTGCCATTTTGCTGATGATCACGCAAAAAGTGGTGTCGTATCTCAATGTGCTTCGTGTGTGAGTGACAAATGGGGTTCTTAGTAAGATTTATTGCACTAGTGTTGTCACAAAAGATAGAAATATGCATAAAAGATAAATTATAGTCTTCAAGGGTTTGCTTCATCCACAGAATTTGTGCACAACAACCCCCAGCTGCTATGCATTCAGCTTCTGTTGTGGATAGTGCAACAGAATTATGCTTCTTGCTAAACCAATAGACTAAAGCCTTTCCTAATAAATGGCACATACCGCTCGTACTTTTACGGTCGACCTTGCATCCAGCAAAATCAGCATCAGAATAACCAATGAGGTCAAATGATGTTGACTTGGGATACCATAGGCCCACTGTAACCGTACCCTTAAGGTATCTGAAGATACGCTTAACTGCGGTCATGTGCGATTCCTTAGGATTTGCTTAATATCTAGCATACAGGCAAACGCTAAACATTATATCAGGGCGACTAGCCGTAAGATAGAGTAAACTGCCTATCATACCTCGATACTTACGTTGATATACGGGTTTACCGCTTTTATCTGGTTCAAGTTTGGTTGAAGTAGCCATAGGAGTGCTGATTGGTTTGACATTATCAAGTTCGAATTTCTTCAGCATGTCCTTTGTATACTTTGACTGACAGATGAAGGTTCCATTTGACATTTGTTTGACTTGCAGTCCAAGAAAGTAGTTGAGCTCCCCCATCATGCTCATCTCAAACTCGGTCTGCATACACTTGGCAAAATCTTGACAGTGAGTCTCATCAGTAGAACCAAAAATAATATCATCTACATATATCTGTACTAAGAGAATAGTGTCCTTCAAAGACTTTATGAAAAGTGTAGTATCAATTTTTCCTTTTGAAAAACCTTTCTCAAGCAAGAAGTTGCTAAGCCGTTCATACCAAGCTCTAGGGGCTTGTTTGAGGCCGTACAGTGCTTTTTTTAGCTTGAACACGTGGTCGGAAAACTTATGATTTTCAAAACCAGGAGGTTGTTTTACATAGACTTCCTCCTTAATAAAACCATTCAAGAAAGCACTTTTAACATCCATTTGAAATAATTTGAAAATTTGAAAATTTGCAAATGCGCAAAGCATCCGAATGGATTCTAATCTAGCAACAGGAGCATACGCCTCATCGTAGTCGATACCTTCCTTTTGGTTGTATCCTTGGGCTACTAGACGAGCTTTGTTGCGTGTAACTGAACCATCTTTATTTACTTTGTTTCTAAAAACCCACTTAGTACCAATAATCGAGTGATTAGCCGGTCTAGGAACGAGTTCCCATACTTGGCTCCTCTCGAATTGGTTGAGTTCTTCTTGCATAACAGAAATCCAAAATTCATCATTGAAAGCTTCAGAAATGTTTTTAGGCTCAATTTGTGAAATAAAGGTAGTGCTAGCAATAGAGTCTCTTAATGATGATCTAGTAGTTACTCCTTGTGAAACCTCACCGATTACCAAATTTTTTGGATGTGATGGCTTGAAAGAGAATTTCTTAGGCAAGCTTTCCAGAGAATTTGTTTCGGTTGTGGTATTTATTGGAGTAGACGTTGATGGCTCAACATCATCATCAAGAGTAGCTGCTGCACTGTTATCTTCATTAAAAGTCACATTTGTAGACTCTTCCACAATTAAAGAGCATTTGTTAAAAATTCTATATCCCTTACTCTTGGCGGCATAGCCAAGGAAAATACCATCGTTAGCTTTGGCATCAAATTTGCCTAAGTTGTCTTTGGTGTTAAGGATAAAACATCTACAGCCAAAAACTTTAAAATAATAAACATTTGGGGTTCTCCCAAACCAAAGCTCATAGGGTGTCTTTTTCGTAATAGGACGAATAAGTACCCTATTTAAAATGTGGCATGCTGTACTGACAGCTTCAGCCTAAAAGTATTTCGAAAGTGAAAACTTGTTTAACATGACTCTAGCCATATCGCCAAGAGTCCTATTCTTCCGCTCCACAACACCATTTTGTTGGGGAGTTCTAGGACAAGAAAACTCATGATCAAAACCATTGGAATCACAAAACTTTTCAAAATCAGAATTTTCGAATTTGCCTCCATGATCACTTCGGATTCGAGTGATCATGTAGCCTTTTTCGTTTTGAACTTTCTTGACAAAAATCTTAAAAGCTGAAATAGCATCACTTTTATAAGTAAGAAAGAAAACCCAAGTAAATCTAGAAAAATCATCAACAATAACAAATGCATAGAGTTTTCCACCAAGACTGGCTACTCTACTAGGACCAAATAAATCTATATGAAGTAGTTGCAGGGGTCTAGTAGTACTTACAGAGTTTATGGAATGGAAAGATGATTTGGTTGCCTTATTCAACTCACATTCGGCACATATGGTGTCCTTTTTGAATGTGATATCGGGCAAGCCTCTAACTAGCTTCTTGGTTGATAGCCTGGATATATTATCCATGTTGGCATGACCAAGACGCTGGTGCCATAGTAGTCGTTCATCTTTGTGAACATATAGGCATCTACCTGCATGGTTAGTATCTAGAGACAAATAGAAAATATAAATATTGTCCTCTCTTACCCCTTCAAAGGCAATGTCTCCTATTGACCTATCATAAATAAGGTATTTGTTTTGTCCAAAGTTAATGTCATAACCATGGTCAGCAAGATGACTGATGCTGAGCAAGTTATGCTTTAACTCGGTCACTAGGCAGATATCCTTTATTACGGGAGAGGGATGATAGCCAATAATACCATTACCTATGATATAATCTTTTAGGTTATTTCTGAAGGATACATATCCTTCTCTCTTCATCGATAGTGATGCGAAAAGATGTGCATCTCCTGTCATATGCCGCGAGCATCCACTATCGAGAATCCACTTACTCTTAGTTGAGGAGGGAAGGTCCACCTACATCAAGAGTAGATGTGACCTTTGGTACCCAAATTCTTGAGGGTCCTGAAGAGTTAGCTTTTGGAAACCATGCATATATCTTTTTATCAACTAATCTTCTGATTCTACATTGTGGTGATGTGTCCATGTAGACCACAATAAGTGCATGTAGCATTTATATTCACATTAGGAGCATGCTGATGATGTCTATAAGAATATTGATGATATGCAGATTGATATGGCATGGCATGATGAGGTTGTCTATATGGCATGACATGATGAGGTTGTCTATATGGCATGACATGATGAGGTTGTCTATATGGCATGGCATGATGAGATTGTCTATATGTGGAGTAATATTGATTGTGTCTTTGTGCAATATGATGATGACTGTGTGTAGCATGATGTTTATGTGACATATGATGATTATTTCTACGTGCATGAGATTTGTGAAAGTGTGTGTATATGTAAGCATGATTGTGAGCAGCATGAGTATGACGTGGTTTACTAGTATGAGTAGTGCTATGCTTTGTGTGTGTCTCATGTGATTGGATTTGAGGTTGAGCAACCTATTTTCCCAATTTAGTCTCTAGTTTCTTAGAGACAGCTTGCAATTCAGTGATCTTAGCATTTAAACCATGCAACTTAGTAATAGTGATCTTGTGTCTATTCTTTTCATCTGCAAGCTCCGTGTTGAGTGTTGCAGTTTCTTTTGTTTATTGCTCGATACGTGCCTCGACATCATGTAAGCTTATTTTAAGCTTAGATAACTCATCAGTGACATCCGTGGGTGCAGTGTCTCTAATATTATCAAGTAAAAGAGAAAGTCTTTGTATTTCAACTTTATGACTTTTGATTTTGTCCTTGGCTTGTTTGTATTTACCAATGACCTTTTTATGGTCACTAAGTAAATCAGTGAAAGCATCGCCAAGTTCATCAAAAGTGAAGTCGTCAAGAGTGTCGTTAGATACCTTATCGGATGTTGCCATTAGGCAAACATTAGCCGTATCTTGAGGAGAGTTCTTTTCTTCCTCGGAGTCACTGGCATCTCTTTCATGCCAGATGCTAGTGTTGGCATATCTCTTTGAAGTGGTCTTCTTGTATGGCTTCTTATAGCGGTTGCTTTTCTTTGAGAATGGACAGTCTTTTCGGACATGTCCCGTCTTCTTGCAACCGTAGCAAGTAGGCTCTTCTTCTTCATTTTCTTGTGGTTCCTTCTTTTTTCGGTTGAAGCGAAGGAATTTCTTGAAGTTGCGAACCATGAGGGCTTGATCATCATCTTCTGAGTTGTCGTCATCCGTCTCTTCGGGTTCAGCCCTCCGTCGGTGAGCTTTGAGTGCGATCTCCTTAGCCTTAGGACCAGGTTCTTCGAAGTCCTTGAGGTCAAGCTCATGAGTCATTAGCTTTCCCATTAAGGTCTCCATAGACATGGTTGTGAGATCGTTTCCTTCTATGATGGCTGTCACCTTAGGGTTCCAAATTTTTGGTAGCCCCCTAAGTAACTTGCGAATCTTCTCATGATTTGAATATTGCTTTCCAAGTGAAGACAGGGGGTTGATGATGTCGAGGAATCTTGTGAACATCTGCGTGATCGTCTCGTTTGGCTTCATCTTGAAGGCCTCGTATTCTTGAGTGAGATGACTTATTTTTGATTCCTTGACTTGGGTGGTTCCTTCATGCGTCACTTCTAGAAGCTTCCATACTTCGTGGGATGTGGTGCATGTGGATACCCTGTTGAACTCATTCCTGTCTATAGCACAAAATAAAGCATTAATAGCTCTCGCGTCTAGACTTGCCTGTTTTTTCTCCTCGTCAGAATATTTGTCATGTGATTTCTCAATGAGATCACCGTTGACAACTATCCTGGCGGGCTTTTTGTAACCGTCAGTGACGATAGTCCACAGGTCAAAGTCTAGAGACTTGAGATAAAAACTCATCCTTGTTTTCCAATACGTGTAGTTAGTTCCATAAAATAGGGGAGGCCTATGAGTGGACTGTCCTTCACCGTGATTGGAAATCAAGGATTGTGTGGTTGCCATGGATCAGCTCTAGGATGTAAATTTTTGTAAAAAGAACAGAGCTCTGATACCAATTGAAGAACAGATGGCAACTCTAGAGGGGGGTGAATAGAGTTGATAGAGATAATATCCAATTAAAAATTCAACTCTATCACAAACAAAACTAATCAGAGTAAATACAGAATTTAAAGTGAGAAGAAAGAGAGCATACGCAAACACAGCCAATTTTAACCTAGTTTCCCTCGTGGAGGACTAGTCCAGGCCTGAGAACTCTAGCTCAGGATTAAATCCACTATTTGTGAAATAGTAGTTTACAACCCGTGCCTTTTCTTCAGAAGAGCACGTCAACTTCTTACAGAGGATCGTAGTGGCGATTTGCTTGGAATTTTCCAAGCGACTTCTTCAACTCTTGCACAAGACTCCTAACTGAGAGATGTTGAGCACTCGAGACTTATGAAGCTTGTGGCTAGTAGATGGGAAGGATATGGCTTATCTGAGCTTTAAGAGAGAAGAGAAGAGAAGATTGGATGATTTGAAATGAGAGAATTCTTGGCCTATTTATAGGGTTTTTGTAGACAGAATTCGGCCAGAATTCGGGTAGAAAATTTCAAATATTTGGCCGTTGGACAACTTGCAACCAGCTAACCCTAAAATTAAGGTTGCTGATTTTTAGGGGACAGAGTTCGGCCCGAACTCTGTGTGGAGGCAGAGTTCGGCCCGAACTCTGTCTCCAGAGCACAGAACTGGTTCTTGGGGACCAATGGATATTTTCTGGATGGTGGAGTTTAGAGATCATTGGGTAGGCTATAGGTCAAGTCTCAAGAGCTCAGCATGACACAGTTTACATCAATCTAGACTCAATAAAATTATAAAATACAGACTCATATACAACTGAAATGCAAAGACTGAGCTGTCTTCTGACTTGAGCTTGATGTAGATGTCGTGTGTCGTATTGAATTATTACAAGTATTATTTAGTCAATGTTATCAATATTTGGTTGACTGTGACTTTGTGTCAACACATACATTGCAGATGAAGAAGTAGAAGAAGAAATGAGACTTTATTTTCCGTCTTGGTTGACTGCATATGTACGTAAGAAGCTAGTTAGAATCTTCCTCCATTCACAGCTGCACAAGAAATAACTTAACATTAAACTTAATTTTGTATCTTCTCGTGTCTAGGTCGATCGTTCGGACGTCATCCTTGAGAATGAATCTATTAGAACTCTTGCCAAGGGACCAATTTATGCCGTCAAAATATGGCCAAGTTATTGCGTGAATGGGTTTAAGTTCAAGTCAACAAATGCTCTCATCAGAGATAGCTTCCTGGATCTTGATTCCACAAAAAATAGTTGCTTGTGTATCAAATCTACAAACTACAAAGATGTCACTCCAGGCAATGATTTCTATGGCGTCTTACGGGAGATCGTGGAATTGACGTACAACTATGGCATAGAGCCTGCCAAGATCGTGTTGTTCAAAGTTGATTGGTTCGATCCCATACAAGATCAAGGATGGAAAATTGAAAAGCATGGTCTTATGGATATTAACTACCGTCGTCGATACCAAAGATACGAACCATTTATCCTAGCAAGTCAAGCTCAACTCGTATATTTTACAACATATCCTAGACGGGGAACAACGAGGTACGACTGGTGGGCAGTATGCAAGACTAAAGCCAGAAATACCTACGACGTCGACGAAGTGGCTTATCAGGAGGACGAGCTAGCTGCCTCTTGTACCAAATACAGTTGATGTCGACTCAGCAGAAGTTCTCCATTCAATATCTACTTGTGTAGAAGCGGTACAAGTATCCGAAGGGGAAGACAAAGGAGATGCTAGTGACGATGAGGAGGAAGAGGAAGTGGATGAGGAGGAGGAGGAGGCAAACGAAGAAGATGAATTTTCAGAGGATGATTAAGAAACTGTGATTTTGATGTATTCATATTTCTGTAATCTTAAATTATGAACTATGATCATTTCTATTATTATTCAAATTTTTGAAAAATTAAATTATGAACTCCAATGTATGCAGATATTTCTAAACTTTTATTGTATTTATTTATATTTTCAATCATATATTATTATCAGCATGGCAGGACGACGCGGAGGCACCTCTGGACAACACAAAGATAGGTCAGGACGAGCCGTGTCCTTAGGTGGGCAGAGAGCTCCGTTACCAGAGGATGGCTCCGGACCATCGTCTGACCCGAGCACTCCATTGTACCGTACGGTCGCAGGTCCGGGTGGCATTACACCTGCGACGAGTAGTTCCAGGCTTGCTGATCATACTACTTCCCCTAGCCTTCCTACCGCTGACAGCAGCATGGCGGGTGGGGAGCAGGTGGAGGAGGTAGTCCCTACTCCCGCCCGGGCGGATCCATACCAGAGCGACCCTCCATGCGCACCTCAGGACGAGACGAGGATGGAGATTTGGGCCGATGGTCCTACGAAGTAAGTTAAATGAATATATATATATATATATATATATATATATATATATATATATATATATATATATATTATGCATGTCTGTATATCTATATATATTCATTAATACGTCGGTTATCGTTGTATACAGATATCGTCCATCGTCGGTACAGAGAGCGTTGGGCTCCTTTCTAAGGTCCAACTATGGGGGTCCGTGGATCAACTACTCGAATGCCTCGAAAGAGAGGAAGGCATTCTGGTTTGCCCACTTCAAGGTAACTAAAGATAGTTAATTTAGTATGATTAATATAATTTTAAGCATTTTTAGAACTTATTATTTTAATTTATAATTATTGTAGAGGACTTATTTTTATCCACCACACCGGGCCGAGCAGATTGAGAGGCAGTTTCCTGCCGTCGCCGCCAAGTTGATCCGTGATGCAATTGACGATCAGAAAGCTCGTCAGCGCTCCGAAAAGCCGATTGCTGGTTGGATCACACCTGACCAGTGGACCACGATTAGGGCTCGATTTTAGGAGCCCCGGTACAGAGAGCGGTCGGAGAAGGCGAAGGCGGCTAGGACGAGGGCCGGAAAGTGGTGTGGTGGATCGATTCCTATGACGGAGCATTTCTGTCGTCTGGTATGTAATTTATTACAAAATATAAGATTTTATTGATAGTAGGAGTATATAATTTTCTATTTTAATAAAAAATAAAATATAACAAATACGCAGGTAAAGAGGGGTGATAACGCAAATATGGTGACCGTCTTCCTGGCCACCCATCGGAAGGACGGGAAGCTCATCGACGACCGGGCTACTCAGAGCTATGTAAGTACTAATTTAGATTTCGTTAATTTTTAACACAACTTGAAGAATATATAGATAACCATATCGTTAATAATAATTAAATACTTTAGATGTTTATTAGGCTAATTTAGGTAAGTACTGATTTATAGAGATGCACAATGATTTCTAGGAAGAGTTTGTTAGGCTACGTGATGAGCGTGCGAGTGCTAGTGTACCGGCAGAGGGAGGGGTTGGTACATCGCAGCCCTCTCCGCCTCAGTCGGAGGACGAGCTCTGTAAGACCGCTGTTGGTGGTCTTCAGAGGGGTACGTACTGCGGTAAGGGGTCCTACGGCACATTTGTTGCGACGCAGGCATCCAGGGCTCCCTATACCAGTGCGCATTCACAGCCGTTACAGGCCGAGTCTTCCCGAGTCGAGGGTACCATTGCCCGCCAGATTGCTGAGCTGTACGACGATATGCTGAGGAGAATTTCTGAGCAGCGAGGGTATCAGGCGCAAGGGGATGCTGCGTCGGTCACCGCACGCTTTGACAAGCTCGAGCGTATCGTGCGGCACGTACAGGGGACGCAGGAGTCCATTCACGACACCGTTACTAGGATAGCGGCTTGCATGGAGCAATGCAGCGCCAGACTGCTAGCCCTAGAGGAGACGGGGACGCACCCATCTCCAGCAGTTACACTGCCTCCTTCTCCAGCGGTTACACTGCCTCCTTCTCCAGCGGTTGCATTGCCTCCTCCTTCATCATCGTCGGTGGTTCTTACACCGGAGCAGTATGCTTACCTTCTTTCTAGGAGCAGTGATGCTCCTCATGATCAGCCGTAGTCGACCTATATATATATTTTGTGTGATGGCCCATTGTTGGGTCTTTTATGTGGTTATACATACATTATTCTTATGTGGAGTATTATGTTTGACAATGTTATTACAATTTTTCATATATCTGTGTTGATTGATGAGATTGTGTTTCAAACGTGTTCGTGATTGTGTGTATCTGTGTTGTTTGATATTGTGTTTGTGATACACACCGTCGTTGTTGTAACAAATGGTGTAGGGGATGCTGCAAATACTGCAAATGCTGCAGGGGATGCAACAAATGCTGTATTTTTTTTAATTTTTTTCAAAATTAGCGACGATCAGCGACGTTCAGCGACGGCTAGCGACGGAAGTTAACGTCGTTAAGTAAGTATCGGAACGTCGCTAACTGTGATAAAAACCGTCGCTGATCGTCACTAAACGTCGCTACGTATGACGTCGCTAAACGTCGCTATATGTCGGTACTATAGCGACGTAACAAAGTCACAGAACGTCGCCATTTGGCTCTCAAGCCAGGTCAGCATCGATGCATGTCAGTCGCTCAACGTCGCTAGATTACGTCGGTAACTGCTGACGTTTTACGTCACTGGTAGTCGCTGAATTAGCGACATATACGCGTCGCTAAGTATCGTTGCAATAGCGACATATTGCGACGTCGTGTTGTTTAGCGACTAGGTTAATCGCGACTACGTGCAAACGTCGCTAATTGAAATTAGCGACGTATTTTCCCTATTTAGCGACGTCCTGAGGCGTCGCTGATTTGACAGATTTTAGTAGTGGAAAGACCTAGTGTGGGTAGTATCAGAAAAGTCATTAGACAAAGTGTGGGTAGTAACATATCGAATTTAGAATGGCTAATGATTATAATCCTTACATAATTTCGGAACCACGACGGAAACTTCATATCGACCTCTCTAGCAAGATCATCATCAATATCAGGTCTTTCCATTCTAATCTCAGCTCTAAAAGTACTGTAATAATAGGGAGAAACGTTAGCACACTTCTAAGTATCGAATTTAGAATGACTAAATGGTGTCGCTTACTTTTCAATATCTTCCATCTCTTGGATACCGCTATTGAGGCATATATACCGATGTGCGGCTTCAAACTCATCGTCATCCAACCACATTAATTTAGTCATACTTGTCGGCTTGCCCCCCACATTGAAGATTGTACGGATCCCTTCGTTCGGTGCATTGATATCACCTTCATCATTCTTCGGCGCTCTATTTCGATTTGTTCGAACATGAGTATCGAAGTAGATCGAGCAGAAGTTAGAAACCTCCTCAATGATGTACGCTTCGCATATTGAAACTTCTACATGAGCCTTATTGCCCACTTTCTTCTTCAGGTGACCTAGATATCTATAAGAAATATATTGAATATTAGAATTATTTAAATAAAAAAATTATAAATTAGAAGATTATTTTATACCTTTCAAATGGGTACATCCATCGATAATGCATGGGAGCACCGACACGTGCTTCGTATGCAAGATGAATCTGCAAATGTTCCATACTATCAAAGAAGCCGGAGGGAACACCCTTTCTAACTTGCACAACGTCACTACAACTTTCTCCTCAAGTTCTAGCATATGTTGTACCGTCAACTTACTTGAACACAAATCTCTAAAGAAGATAGATAACTCGGCCAGCAGAGTCCACACATGAGAAGGTAGCATCTCTCTAAAAGTGATAGAAAGTAATCGCTCCATGAAAATGTGACAATTATGACTCTTCATCCCTATCAACCTACGTTCGTTGAGATCGACACATCTCGCCAGATTCGATACGTAACCGTCAGGAAATCTCAACTTTGAAATCTATTTACATATTATCAGTTTATCATCTCTACTCAATGTAAATGGTGCTGGAGGCTTCACCCAGTTACCATTGGACCTTTGCGACAGATGCAACTCTGGACGCTTGCAAATAATTTCTAAGTCCTTCCTTGCTTTAATATTGTCTTTCATTTTTTTTCTTAATATCCATCACAGTATTAAATATGTTGTCAAATATTTTTTTTCAATATGCATGACATCAAGATTGTTTCTTATGAGATTGTCCGGCCAATAAGGCAAATCCCAAAAGATACTCCGTTTTGTCCAATTGTGATGTTGTCCGAAGCCTTCAATGTGATGGCCCGATCCTGGATTTTCCATGACAGTTGGTAAATCTCAAACCTCTTCCCAAACTATATCTCCCATTAATCTCAACGGGAGAAGAGATACTTCCCATTTACCAGCCCTGAAGTCCTCTCTGTTCCTTCTCCACGAATGTGACAAAGGAAGAAACTGGCGATAGCAATAAAAAAATACGCCTTTCCTCCATTCTGAATGTGAAACCCGTAACTTTTAGATAATTATTTGAATAATTTAATTAGCTAATTATTAAATCATTATTAGTTGTTAATTTAGGAAAATGCATTTTTAGAAAATTAATATTGTGTTTTCGTTAGATTAAAAATTATTATTTTTCAAGAATATAAATTTCTGGACTTTTGATTGTCTGGCCAGACCCGAACCCGTTCCCATTCTCGAAATCCGACTCGAAATCAATTCCGAAAACCGAGATCGGTTTCGTGTATAATTCATAAATTAATACTCTGGAATTTTAAATTTGGACCAGACCATCCCGAACTTGTCCCGGACCCGTCTTGATCCATTTTGAATTTGGACCCAAACTTGATTCATGAATTTATAATAATAATTGTATTATGTTAAGGCTCAACAGCCCATAAATCAATAAACCCATTAAAAATGACTTATTTTTCTTTAAACATTATTTAAGGCAAAAACCCGTTTCAGCACCCTTACAGCACCATTAAAAAAAGAAAAAGAATCTTTTCTTAAATGAATTCTTTATAGGCTCATTTCTCTTTCAATTCCTTTCTAACAGTAAAGACCATTCTTTCTCCAACGTTTGAGCGGCCGACCTCTTCGGCTCCCGAACGTCCGACGCGATCCCTCCGTTCCAATTTTCGACCGGCCGCCCTATCGGTTTCTGGTAACTGCCACCCTCCTCCCTATATAAACATCCATCCCTTTCCCTCATCACCATTCCCAAAGCCCTAACCCCCAAACCCTAGCCGAGTTCCCGGAGCCGATTTTGACCGCCGGCCTCTGCCCGAGCCCACCGGCGGTTCCCGACCCAGGCTGACCACTCCAGCGCCCCTTCCCGAGCAGGCGACCCCTCCGGCGTCGAGCACCGCCGTCGCTCCTGTCCCGCGGCCTCCCCGCGACCGTCTCCAGCGGCCTGCCGCCGTTCTCGCAGCCGGCGCGACCCCCTGCCGTGTCCGGCGACCCCGTATGACCGAGACCGCAGCACCCCGAGCTCCGTCCGTGGTTTTCGTGGCCGATCCCGTGCCGTCTCAGCACCTCCAGTACCTCGGTTTGCCCCTTCGACCCGTTGTTTCCGTGCTCCACAGAGACACTGCCACTGTCCACTCTTTTTAGCATTTCAAATTGCTGTTTCGCATTTCCATACACAGAACGTCCGCTGTTCGCGTATTCTAGAGTTCGCGGGAATTCATTTCCTTCAATTATTACACCTGAGAGCTCTAGCCGAGCAATTTCTGGTATATTTCCTTTGCGTCGTTTCCCTCTTTATAGTCTGTGATGATTTTGGTCCACGAATTCCCCGAGAATTCGATAAGCGAGATATTTTCGGGTTTTACAAAAACCTTTCGGAAACGTTCTGTGTTTTAGAGTTGGTTCTGTGGATTTCTGAGTTAATTTCGAGTTTTTCCGAGAACTCTTCGGAAAGAGTTCTGATGGTTTGGGATTATTTCGGAATTTCTGAGTTTAGTTTGGTTTCCAATTTTTTCGAAAACGTGTTGCTGTTTCGATTTCGGGTTTAATATTATTTTGGTTGGAAAATTTGTGTTCCCTGGTTTGGGACAGTTATCGGTGTTTGGTTTGGCATTTTCCCAGTTTTTGGGTTGACCGAAAATAGAGGAAGTGATGCCGGATTTTTCTATAAAATTTAATTATATAGTTTTAAAATGGTTTTTTCAGAAAAGAATATTATTTTGGATTTTGGGCGACGACCGTATTGGTCAATGGGCCCTGACTAAGTGCAAACGAAACCGGTTTCGCCCGGACGTTGAGGCATTAGCCTATATGATGATTGGACCAATATCTGAGACTCACTATTAAATTTATTTTAATTATTGAAATTAAATTGTAGGATTTTTAGGGACTAAATAATATTTTTCCTTCTTATTTTAATTCATGTAAAATGGTCTGTAAAGGGCATAAGCCCAATTTTATTATTTCTGTGGTTTTGTAATAAATTAGTTAAATTTTATTTTTCTGGTTGTGGTTGACATAAACACGTAAAATAGTAAAATAACTATTTTTTTATAGAAAATCAATATTGTTTTCTCACATTAAATAAGTTAGGAAAAATTTACAAGTTATTATTTAAACAAGTTTCACGTTTTTCTCATTTAAAGAAAAATGTAGTTTTATCATATAAATTATAAAATACCAAGTTTTGCCAATAAAATGATAAATACAAAGTTTTTCCGAAATTAAATATAAAATGATCTTTCCATCATAAATAAATGTAACACATTAGATAATCGAGTTTGGTTTATGTTAGTTTAAATAAAGAATTAAAATTGACTAGAACAAATTAGAGATTGAAACTAGCACTTCTAGTATGGCAACTTTGGAAATCTAAGACCGACTTCTCGATTGTAGGATTTCGAGGACAAGTCTGAAATTCATCTCGGAGTCATTACCCTCATTCCAGTCAAACAAAGGCAAGTACAGTTTGTGGTAGTTTACAATTATTTAGTAATAGTTTTATTGCAAATTTAAACCACGAGGCAACACGGAACTCTCTCTGAGAGCATTGATTGTTTAACTGTTGGGTACTGGAGGAGTAGCGTAATGAGTATGACCACATCCAAAATAGTATAATGACTGTGTTAGCTTACCCCTCATACACACGGGAATAAGCCATATCGTATCAATAGGATACAACTGTACAATCCAATCCGGTCATATTCATTGCCTATTCACATCACAATATTTTAACTGCTAGAAAAACTATTTACTTCAAATTATTTAAAAATGCATAATTCCATTATTATTTCAATTGTTAAAATGATCATGAATTGCACTTTGCTCCCTCCTGACTGGAGACTATATTTTTAGGTCCTATTGATGATGCAGAGCTACTGATTAGTAGCTATTATGATCCTGAGTTGTATCCAGTTGTGCTACCAGATGATGCTGGACTTGGAGATGACGAGTCTTTTAGCTCCCCCTCCCAAAATTTTTTAAAATATTTTTATTATTTATTTTAATTAAAGGGTAATTTTTAGACTATGCATAAGGAGTATATCCACCATTATTAGTTTATTGATTTTCGTTATTATTTTTTTATTATTGTTATTAGTATTATTATTGGGGTTATTTGGATTTCAGGAGGTTGTCATGTAAACATATGTGTGAGTGTATGAATTGTGTACTTATATATATATATATATATATATATATATATATATATATATATATATATATATATATATATATATATATATTATATGCGTGTGCATATAGATAAATATATACGTAAAGGTTGGTAAATGTATATATATATGTATATATGTAAATAGGCCGTTATATATATACAGGTATATAGTGTATATAAATACACACTATAATATGTGTATAGGTGTGTATATATATATATATATAGAAATATATATTACCATGTCTATAAATATATGGATATATAATATATTCAAATGCATATAAGGTATTATATATATAGAAATATATATATAAAGATTTTCAAATGCATATAAGGTATTATATATATATATATATATATATATATATATATATATATATATATATATATATATATATATATATATATATATATAGGTAATATATATGTTTATTTGTATAAGAAATAGAAAAAGGAAAAAGAGAAAAATAGAAAGAAGACCAACAGTAGCAGTAGCATTCCCCGAGCCCGGCCCACCTGGCCGACTCCGAAGACCAGCCCTTTACTACTGCCATTGAAAGCAATTTATTTTAGACCAACATAGCTTGGAGTTGAGGTATTATATGGAGTGACATGGTTATGTAAGTACTGTCGAGCATTGGGGAATATAAAGAATGTCCTATTTTCTGTAGGAGCCCAGACATCCCGATCCACAGGCCATTACCATTTCCCCACCCCGAGTTCAGCCAGTGAACAACCCTTTCCCCACAGGCCCACCCGATGTTCCCATAGCAGACCCAGACTTTCACGACGTTCCCCCAAAAACTCGACTTCATGTGTAACCATATATATATACAGAGCGAGAGAGAGAGAGGTACGACGAAACGCAAAACCCTAACGCCCCGTTCACCGCCACACCCACCTGAGCGGCCGCCCTGACCGCGCGCCACGTGCGCGTCGCCGGAGGACGACGGACGGCCGCGCGCGCGCGCGCGCGTGGAATTGATCGGGAAGCAACAGAGGACAGCAGCTGTCCGCAGCCACGAGGCTGTCTTCGCAACACGTTTTCTCGATCACCGTGTGATCGTTTTGTACACTGTTTTCGCAGGTATGTTCACAACCCATAAGACTATAGATCCTTTCATATAGACTCTTTTATTCTCACCGTACACGACGAGAATCGATCGCAAAGATCGAGAAAAATCTCAAAATTCTGAGTTTAGAGACTGTCCCAAAGTCCCCAGTTTAAGTCCCGATTTCTTGCAAAACAGTGATCTATTTTGAAATCCTTTTGAAGGTGTTTATTGACAACATGTAGGGCTTCAAATTCCTTTTTACAGAATTTGATTTCATCGACTACTTGTCGAGAAATCGGATTCCGAAGTTACCGAAAAACCTGTTTTAAAAATCATGAAAACGCTCCACACGACGTGCGTCCCGCCATTTTGGGCGACGTGGTCGCGAAACGAAGGCATCGAAAGCTGTGTAACGGCTTCGTGGTCGTGTGGGCTTTGACGGAAATCAAATTGGTCGCGTGTGCGCGACGAATTTGATACGTATCCGTCGAAATTCACCGTATCGTGCACTTTGCAAATTTCTCAATTACTTTGTGCACGCTCGTCAGATCGAGACGAAACTTGTGCCAACAGGACCGTATCATTTTTCTGGTCCTGTATGCCAAGTTTGGTCCAATTCTGAGACAGTTGAATCCGATGTCGTTTTGCGGGCCCCACGGTCCCACTCAACGGGCAATTTTGTGCACGGCCCGTCGGAATCCAACTTTGGACATACAGTTGGGTTCGTATCAGAAAACTGGATCCGTAGACATATAGTTTGACAACTTTAGAGACTATTGACTCTGGCACGCTTTTCGGTGCAAAGCGGGTCCAACGGCGGACATCGTTTTGGCCCGAAATTACCGTTTTGCCCCTGTGTCCAGATTTGGACTTAAGGACAGGCGATCCTAGCTAATTGGACTATTCTGAGATCATTGGTATTGTTTATTTCAGCTTCCGGGGACTGTTGTACGAGTTTTGACTATAGTGGCACATTGTGTAGTTCAGATTGCTGGTTTCACCAGCAAAGGACCACAGACGAGTACAGTTTATTGTCTGCATTTTGATATTGATCTTTACTATATTTTATTGATTAGTCATTGGTTATGTGATTATTTCCTATTATAAATTGTTGAGTCGAGAATGAGAAGTACCAAGGATGTGTGATCTGACCTTAGACCGTGTAGACCGTGTAGACCGTATTGCATTTATTTCTTATAGACCGTGTAGACAGTGTTTTATTTATTTCTTGTATACAGTGTAGACAGTGCTTTATTTATTGTAAAGTAGACAGTGTAGATCGTGATTATTACTGCATTTAAACTGTGTAGATCGTGATTATTATTTTGTAGACAATGTTTATTTACTGCAATATTTTCTGTAGACCGTGTAACTATAGACCGTGTAACTGTAGACCGTGTAACTTTAGACCGTGTAGACCGTGTCGCATAATTGTCCCGAGACCGATCACATATCAAAGGTACTTCTAACAGTTGGAGAAAGTTTGTTGTGTCTATTTATTTACTATTAGTTTTCTGTATTTCCTGTTTATTTTTAAAACTCATAATTGATGTCTAACCTTTTTTTTATAGTCATTTTCTTTATTTGAAATTGCATTCAGTGAATTGTGCTCGTTCCATTCCTGACTGAAAACCAACATTTTTCAGGTTAGCCGTGGATTCACTTAGCTTGGGGAGTGACGGGAATACTTGCAGACAAAGGCCTAGAGACTAGCTAGAAAGTCTGGTTATAGTCATTCAACAGTTGTACAAGTTTATATTTACTGCAAATGTAAAACTTGTGATCATTGTAAATTAAATTAATTTTGTGAATGAGTATTAGTTGTGATTTTGATCTTCATGGCCGTGACAGCGTTCTACCGCCGACACTGCGGCGTAGGCTGGCTTGGACACGTCTCGTATCCGGTTTAAAAAAAACGGGTGCGGGTCGTGACAAGTTTTTGTGGTGGCCCATGCAGGTCGATCTTCGTAAATCATGCGATCTCGTAATAGTACTGTAGTTAGTTGTACTATTACGATCCTGCGACTAAGAAATACTCATTCACGAATTAAAAATTAATTTAGTTTAAGAGAATGACTAGGACTAGGAGTCCCTTATACAAATTTACCGATGGGTAGTCTAGGCCATGCAATGTAGATAAGGAGTTATTAATTTGATAGAGTGTCAGATCCTTATAAGTACACTATTACCTCTTGATATGCCGATTTGATCCAATATGGATAGGTTATTCACTTGGTAAGACATGACTCTATAGAATTAATGATCTAACCTTGATGAATGGTGCAAATCCTTCTCTTTGCCACTTAGATATCACCCTTATCTCTTAGTCGAATTACCTATTTAGTTTCTATCTGCCCTAGGAATTATTGATTGTATAAATTTTGATTAGTGTTATTCCCACATGAACCTCGAGTTGGTTTCGATTCAAGGTTTTTTCTCCATGGTTTGAATACACACGAAATAGATACTAGAGTGTTCGTATTTCTTTGTCTTCAGTTATTTCCTCCATGTTCAATCTTTTATGGAAGGGGGTTATGACTGATAGGACAAATATTTACGCTTATTTCCTAGTCAACCTATTTAAATCTCTAGAAGCTCAGGGATTTATATAAATATAGTTAAAGGAATATTAGTTAACTCATAATGGCATGACAGCAGCGCACTGTCGTCATTTATTTAAATTTTGGAGACTATGGATTCACTGCAGCCAGCAGCGCACTGGCGAGACACGACCCCTAGAATTGAAATTAGATTAGGAAAATACCGGTTATAGAACTTTGCTAGAAACATGACTAGTGGTCCACTCTTGATCGTAGTTATCCTTGAGCCAATATTAGGTAGAGTTAAGTAATGTTCGATTTGTATCATATTTGAGTTACGAAACCTGTCACGCCCCGATCCCGCAAAGTCCCTTTCGTCCTCGCTTCGGGATCTTTGGGACCGTTCGTCCTCGCTAAGGCGTGATGCCGTGCAAGCCTAAGTTGCGCTTGCACAAGGCCAAGACCTGAAACAAGACAAGATAGACAAGTTTGACAATACGCAGCGGAACGTATCGCAGATAATTGAAGCAGCAGCGGACATATTTTAGAATACAAGTATTGAACACAATGGTAACAAGAACATTTCTCTTTATTGATTTCATTTGAACAGATTACAAGCTCTCGATTCTCTCTGATACAATATTACATTCTCTCAGAACTTTACAGATTACAATGATCCCGTTCCCATACATTACATCCTTTTATATACAAAACCAAACTCTTGCACAGATGTCATCTCTTGGGCATCTCTTCTGATTTCTGGCTCCTAAGGATGAGGCTCGGGCTATCGCTTCGGGCTATCCTTTTCGATGCATGGTGCACCTGCATGCAGACTGATGATGGGTCAGTATATCAGCATACTGGTGAATGTGTGAACAAAGAGCTACATTTAACTGAAACGATCACTGTTCATTTAGTGGGAAAACGTTTCTTGAGATGTGATCTTGCTAGTTTTACCTAGATTCATTCCATGCATACAGAGTCAGTTTACATATCTTTTGAAAACACATCTTTGAAAAGCCAACAGTTCATATCATTTCAAGCATACAAGGGACTATTCAATTCGAGCACGATGACTATTCATTTGTGCAGTGCGCAGCGTGTTTCATGAGCATATCATTTCATTAGGGACAACATCTTTAGCATTCTCTTATCTTGTTCAAGACAAACTCAGGGTCAGATCACAAGCATGATATTACATCTTTTCTTTTAGTGGAACATAGCATTTCTTGGCAACAGAATAATCTCTGCAAGCATTTATATCAGAACTTAAGCAACACATGTATATCACTTTTCAGTGACTCTTACCATAGCCGACCGTCGATCCCTGCACAAGACAAGGATTAGCATAAACATGATAAAATCATCATTTTCCATATGATCTAAACTCTTGAGGCATATTTGATCTATCAGGCACATTTAATCTATTTCAGTCCATCAGATAACAGAGCCGAAGCCCCCAAGCAATAGAGCCGAAACCCCCAGATAGTGGAGCCGAAGCCCCCAGATAGTGGAGCAGAAGCCCCCAGATAGTGGAGCCGAAGCCCCCAGATAGTGGAGCAGAAGCCCCCATACAAAAGAGAAGCCGTCGCCCCCATACAATAGAGCCGAAGCCCAGAGCCGAAGCCCCCAGGTAGTGGAGCCGTCGCCCCCAGATAACAGATAACGGATAACATACCGGCAACCATTTTCACATGGATGCTCTCAGCGTTTAGACATACATTCGCAAGCAAGCAGTTGAGCAGTCTACTTCTTATACATGCAGGTTATCTAGTTTCTTGTACTAGCAAGGCAACAAGTCTTCTTATTAGCATGCAGATTAATTCTTTCTTAGCATACAGGTTCTCTCTTTCCTTGTTCTTAGCATGGCAACATGTGAAATCTCTTACAAGCATACAAACTGGTTACCATCTTGTTATTAGCATGACAAGGTTCTCTTTATCAAGGCAACATTCATTTCTTAGCAAGGCAACGTCTGAAATCTCTTAAAGCATACTCAATGATTAACCATCTTGTTATTAACAAAAGCATTCAATCAAAAACTCAGATTCTTAAGGCGCAAGCGAATCAGCAAATGAGACTTCGTCCACTCACCCAGATTAATCGTCTTCTGTTGCAGAGCCAGCAATCCGATCTTTCTGTTTATCTAGTGCCTTCACGGAGCGGGGCACTACATAATTACCCACCGAAAAGAAGTTTCGTCCTCGAAACTTAAGGAGAAACTTACGATATCCTTAGCAGCGATAGTCCTCATCCTTCGCCATCATCAATCCATGAAATCATAATTCAGGTCATATCAAAACTCTTGTTCAATCAAGCATTTCAATCTCAATCAATCAAATCGATAAAACATTTGCCGGCATCATAAAAATATTTACGGACTTATTGTATGGAACGTTCATCTCATTATTGATATCGAGTAGGCAACAGAATTTCAATCAGAAGACATGTACAAATTCAATTGAATCAAAATTGGCCAGAGGATCGTGTTGCTCTGATACCATTCTGTCACGCCCCGATCCCGCAAAGTCCCTTTCGTCCTCGCTTCGGGATCTTTGGGACCGTTCGTCCTCGCTAAGGCGTGATGCCGTGCAAGCCTAAGTTGCGCTTGCACAAGGCCAAGACCTGAAACAAGACAAGATAGACAAGTTTGACAATACGCAGCGGAACGTATCGCAGATAATTGAAGCAGCAGCGGACATATTTTAGAATACAAGTATTGAACACAATGGTAACAAGAACATTTCTCTTTATTGATTTCATTTGAACAGATTACAAGCTCTCGATTCTCTCTGATACAATATTACATTCTCTCAGAACTTTACAGATTACAATGATCCCGTTCCCATACATTACATCCTTTTATATACAAAACCAAACTCTTGCACAGATGTCATCTCTTGGGCATCTCTTCTGATTTCTGGCTCCTAAGGATGAGGCTCGGGCTATCGCTTCGGGCTATCCTTTTCGATGCATGGTGCACCTGCATGCAGACTGATGATGGGTCAGTATATCAGCATACTGGTGAATGTGTGAACAAAGAGCTACATTTAACTGAAACGATCACTGTTCATTTAGTGGGAAAACGTTTCTTGAGATGTGATCTTGCTAGTTTTACCTAGATTCATTCCATGCATACAGAGTCAGTTTACATATCTTTTGAAAACACATCTTTGAAAAGCCAACAGTTCATATCATTTCAAGCATACAAGGGACTATTCAATTCGAGCACGATGACTATTCATTTGTGCAGTGCGCAGCGTGTTTCATGAGCATATCATTTCATTAGGGACAACATCTTTAGCATTCTCTTATCTTGTTCAAGACAAACTCAGGGTCAGATCACAAGCATGATATTACATCTTTTCTTTTAGTGGAACATAGCATTTCTTGGCAACAGAATAATCTCTGCAAGCATTTATATCAGAACTTAAGCAACACATGTATATCACTTTTCAGTGACTCTTACCATAGCCGACCGTCGATCCCTGCACAAGACAAGGATTAGCATAAACATGATAAAATCATCATTTTCCATATGATCTAAACTCTTGAGGCATATTTGATCTATCAGGCACATTTAATCTATTTCAGTCCATCAGATAACAGAGCCGAAGCCCCCAAGCAATAGAGCCGAAACCCCCAGATAGTGGAGCCGAAGCCCCCAGATAGTGGAGCAGAAGCCCCCAGATAGTGGAGCCGAAGCCCCCAGATAGTGGAGCAGAAGCCCCCATACAAAAGAGAAGCCGTCGCCCCCATACAATAGAGCCGAAGCCCAGAGCCGAAGCCCCCAGGTAGTGGAGCCGTCGCCCCCAGATAACAGATAACGGATAACATACCGGCAACCATTTTCACATGGATGCTCTCAGCGTTTAGACATACATTCGCAAGCAAGCAGTTGAGCAGTCTACTTCTTATACATGCAGGTTATCTAGTTTCTTGTACTAGCAAGGCAACAAGTCTTCTTATTAGCATGCAGATTAATTCTTTCTTAGCATACAGGTTCTCTCTTTCCTTGTTCTTAGCATGGCAACATGTGAAATCTCTTACAAGCATACAAACTGGTTACCATCTTGTTATTAGCATGACAAGGTTCTCTTTATCAAGGCAACATTCATTTCTTAGCAAGGCAACGTCTGAAATCTCTTAAAGCATACTCAATGATTAACCATCTTGTTATTAACAAAAGCATTCAATCAAAAACTCAGATTCTTAAGGCGCAAGCGAATCAGCAAATGAGACTTCGTCCACTCACCCAGATTAATCGTCTTCTGTTGCAGAGCCAGCAATCCGATCTTTCTGTTTATCTAGTGCCTTCACGGAGCGGGGCACTACAAAACCAAGGGTTTACCATCGCCTGAGTATACGGACGAGGCATAATCCTCGGTGAAATAATTTCAGACGTGATTACAAGTTTAGGGCACTATAGAGGATAGGACAGTGCCATGTATGTCCCATAAGATACAAAGCCAATAGTAGTGGAAGTCGGTAAGTTTGGTAGCATGTCTCCCGACTTAGCACTCCGCATGATCCTCGTGATCCATTGATGAGAAAATTGACTGACACTAATAGGTTACCTAGAATATAGAATTCAGAAGTCCATAAACCATTAGTCGACCAAGGCCTTAAGGGTAAGATGATAGTGGGATGTCTATAGGAGCAAGAACACCAGGTAAAGTTTGATTTCCTCTAAACTCGATCTACTTGTACCTCTTTTCAAAAATCTCGACTATCTTGACCAACGCTGCTATTACAGCCTAGTTTTTGCAAGCTTACTCTGTTCTCGAGCTTAATTCGAGGCATATGTTTAGTGGGGACGCCTGCTAACTTATTGTCTAATCAGAATCAGTGTATTATGGTCTGATCAACCATGATGTATTTGGTTCGCTCTTTCGTTTAATTACACTACGTGGATGGAGATATATATAGGTATCTAGGATCTCATCCCGACTGCTTGACAATTCCTCTTAAATTATACGTTCGCCCTTGAATCACGTAATTGTATTCAATAACATCTTTCTTGAACTCTTTATTGTTTTTGTCTTTCACTGATTTGGAAAGACAGAAGCTCGTAATTGGTAGAAAGATACAGAGTATTCCCATGGCTATGATCATGGTAGGCACAAGTGTAGCTACCATCGGCCAGTCATGTGATTGAGTTACTCGTTCTTCCATCAACCCTCAAACTGTTATCTGGACTTTCAAGCCATCTGAATTTGAGAATGATGAGGGTTTTATCCTTAGTCAAATTGCCAACCCAGAAAACCGTCTATTCTCAAGAAACCAAACGTCGTGAGTCTCTAATCATTTACCGTGACTATGGTAGACTCTTATTTTGAGATTGGTTTCCAACAAGTATTGTCCTAGTTGTGTAAATTTTATTATTAAGACCTAACTAGTGTTGGAACACCACGGTCACTAGCTTAGCCAATACCATAGCTTAAATACCCTGTCACACTATGACCTACCAGTTATCAACAGCAATACCTGATCACTACAACCCTTGTGACCATAGCCTGGCAGGTTTGACACAAATAGAATTTCTTGACTGAATTGTTAGAAATCTTTTCTTATGTTGTGCCTTGGAGTTGGTTACCCCATTGGAAACTCTTATATACTACGGACGAGTAGGTCATTCTATTTTATCGACCATGTGTCATTGTACACACTCGTTCTCCATTTATTGATGAGCGATCCTTGACATGATTTATATCTACCGTATTATGTTACGCAGTGCCTTATCCTCTATTAACAAGAGTCGAGGTACAGTATCCGAATTTTGGAATCCTTCAAGCCTTCAATATTCCTAAGACCATGTCCTATTTCTAAGGTGGGTAGAATGTAAGCCTTCTAAAAATTTTTAGGATATACCAGGATTACCGAGTGATTAGAATAATTTCTATTAGGATAATTATTAGCGCCCTTGGACTTCCACTTTTCACCTAGATCATCTTGTGTCCCCGGCCGTGTCATTAATATTCGGAGCACGAGACCAGCTGTTACCTTCCAACAAACTTCATATGCAAGATCTAGACGAGTCCACCTTCACCTAGGTATATCATGTCCCACTCAAACTCGTCCCCTTGTACTCTATTTTTGAGGTACGACTTTCAGGTTAAAAGGACTAGTTATGACTTTTACCATAGTACCGATACACTTTCCAACCTCCATTAGAGCCTTGACCACGACCCCATTCCTACGACCCAATATATGGTTGTGAGCTACTCGAAGCCCATTACGCACATGCCACTAGTTTGCCATCCAATGGAGGCCTCATGTGCTACTTAAATACAAAAGTCACTGAAGGCACATTTTGGGCTTGAGGGACCTAGCTAACCAACTGGACTGGCAACTAGCTCAACCCTTGGATAGGATCCTATTCTAAGTTACCCTAACTAGTAGAAGCAGATTTATTATTAGGATATTGTCCTGTCCGTATAGATTGAAATCTAAGGTTCATCCAACCAACAATTGATATCCAATTAGGGGACCCATTAAGACCCAGTAAAATCCATCCATACATACCACTATTTTTGGACTAGAAAATCGAACTACTTAAGATAGGTCCCCATACCTATTATGTAGTCTCCACGCCTTAGAATGTGAATCCATTCATAACCTTTATTCCATCTACCTAGAAGTCGATATATGATCTTGCATTTCATTTATATTCCTTACTCGTGTGTTTAAATAACCACGAAAAAGATCACAATCTTGATTTCTCAAAATTCGTTCTATTAGGGAACTTTGTTCAGAATTTTGAGAACGGAACCCCTGTATTGCACGGATGGCAAGCTCCTCTATAAACGAAGGGTTTTTCGAGTTAACAAGTGACTAGACTATAGTAGCCAACCTAGCAACAAGTCAATGTTTCATAAAAATGTTATATCTATCGGCATCATTTGATATCCTCTACCGCTCTTGAAACTTCGTGCTTGTTCTCAGTTATTCCTCCTCGTAGTTTCATACCATTGACTCTCGTCCTTCCTATTTTGGGGGTCGATAACCGTGTTGTTTAAAATTTAGCAGAAGTATAGTACAAGTTAGTTGATATTTGAATTTTGGGTCCTTGATAGATATGCGAGGATTATAGATACCATAGGAGATAGATATCTATTGGAAGAATTTGAGCAACTAGTTGGAAGATTATAAGGTTTTGTGACCTGTGTTTTGAGGGAGTAGTGTGATTAAAGGTGGGTAGAAGTTCTCGAGAGTTCGTAGTTACAAGGGCTAGTAGAAATATATGATAAATAAAATTTGAGGAGAGGTGGACTTACTTTTAAGGTTCAAATTTTAGGCATATCTACGAATTAAAATTTCGAGGACGAAATTATTTTTAAGGTGGGTAGATTTGTAGCTCCCCCTCCCGAAATATTTTAAAATATTTTTATTATTTATATTAATTAAAGGGTGATTTTTAGACTATGCATAAGGAGTATATCCACCATTATTAGTTTATTGATTTTCGTTATTATTTTTTTATTATTGTTATTAGTATTATTATTGGGGTTATTTAGATTTCAGGAGGTTGTCATGTAAACATATGTGTGAGTGTATGAATTGTGTACTTATATATATATATATATATATATATATATATATATATATATATATATATATATATAAATATATTATATATGCGTGTGCGTATAGATAAATATATACGTAAAGGTTGGTAAATGTAAAATAAAAATAAAAATATATATATATATATATATATATATATATATATATATATATATATATATATATATATATATATATAAAAATATATATATATATATATATATATATATATATATATATATATATATATATATATATATATATATATATATATATATATATATATATATATATATATGTATATATGTAAATAGGCCGTTATATATATACAGGTATATAGTGTATATAAATACACACTATAATATGTGTATAGGTGTATATATATATATATATATATATATATATATATATATATATATATATATATATATATATATATATATATAGGAATATATATTACCATGTCTATAAATATATGGATATATAATATATATTCAAATGCATATAAGGTATTATATATATAGAAATATATATATAAAGATTTTCAAATGCATATAAGGTATTATATATATATATATATATATATATATATATAAATATATATATAGGTAATATATATGTTTATTTGTATAAGAAATAGAAAAAGGAAAAAGGGAAAAATAGAAAGAAGACCAACAGTAGCAGTAGCATTCCCCGAGCCCGGCCCACCTGGCCGACTCCAAAGACCAGCCCTTTACTACTGCTATTGAAAGCAATTTATTTTAGACCAACATAGCTTGGAGTTGAGGTATTATATGGAGTGACATGGTTATGTAAGTACTGTCGAGCATTGGGGAATATAAAGAATGTCCTATTTTCTGTAGGAGCCCAAACATCCCGATCCACAGGCCATTACCATTTCCCCACCCCGAGTTCAGCCAGTGAACAACCCTTTCCCCATAGGCCCACCCGATGTTCCCATAGCAGACCCAGACTTTCACGAAGTTCCCCCAAAAACCCGACTTCATGTGTAACCATATATATATACAAAGCGAGAGAGGGAGGTGCGACGAAACGCAAAACCCTAACGCCCCGTTCACCGCCACACCAACCTGAGCGGCCGCCCTGACCGCGCGCCACGTGCGCATCGTTGGAGGACGCCGGACGGCCCCGCGTGCGCGTGCGCACGTGGAATTGATCGGGAAGCAACAGAGGACAGCAGCTGTCCGCAGCCACGAGGCTGTCTTCGCAATACGTTTTCTCGATCACCGTGTGATCGTTTTGCACACCGTTTTTGCAGGTACGTTCACAACCCATAAGACTATAGATCCCTTCATATAGACTCTTTTATTCGCACCGTACACGACGAGAATCGATCGCAAAGATCGAGAAAAATCTCAAAATTCTGAGTTTAGAGACTGTCCCAAAGTCCCCAGTTTGAGTCCCGATTTCTTGTAAAACAGTGATCTATTTTGAAATCCTTTTGAAGGCGTTTATTGACAACATGTAGGGCTTCAAATCCCTTTTTACGGAATTTGATTTCATCGACTACTTGCCGAGAAATCGGATTCCGAAGTTACCGAAAAACCTGTTTTAAAAATCATGAAAACGCTCCACACGACGTGCGTCCCGCCATTTCGGGCGATGTGGTCGCGAAACAAAGGCATCAAAAGCTACGTAACGGCTTCGTGGTCGTGTGGGCTTTGACGGAATTCAAATTGGTTGCGTGTGCGCGACGAATTTGATGCGTATCCGTCGAAATTCACCGTATCGTGCACTTTACAAATTTCTCAATTACTTTGTGCACGCTCGTCAGATCGAGACGAAACTTGTGCCAACAGGACCGTATCATTTTTCTGGTCCTGTATGCCAAGTTTGGTCCAATTCTGAGACAGTTGAATCCGACGTCGTTTTGCGGGCCCTACGGTCCCACTCAACGGGCGATTTTGTGCACGGCCCGCCGGAATCCAACTTTGGACATACGGTTGAGTTTGTATCAGAAAATTGGATCCGTAGACATATAGTTTGACGACTTTAGAGACCGTTGACTCTGGCACACTTTTCGGTGCAAAGCGGGTCCAACGACGGACATCGTTTTGGCCCAAAATTACCGTTTTGCCCCTGTGTCCAGAATTGGACTTAAGGATAGGCGATCCTAGCTAATTGGACTATTCTGAGATCATTGGTATTATTTATTTCAGCTTCCGGGGACTGTTGTACGGGTTTTGACTATAGTGGCACATTGAGTCGTTCAGATTGTCGGTTTCACCAGCAAAGGACCACAGGCGAGTATAGTTTATTGTCTGTATTTCGATATTGATCTTTACTATATTTCATTGATTAGTCATTGGTTATGTGATTATTTTCTATTATAAATTGTTGAGTCGGGAATGAGAAGTACCAAGGATGTGTGATCTGACCTTAGACCGTGTAGACCGTGTAGACCGTGTAGACCGTGTTGCATTTATTTCTTGTAGACCGTGTAGACAGTGTTTTATTTATTTCTTGTATACAGTATAGACAGTGCTTTATTTATTGCAAAGTAGACAGTGTAGATCGTGATTATTACTGCATTTAAACTGTGTTGATCGTGATTATTATTTTGTAGACAGTGTTTATTTACTGTAATATTTTCTGTAGACCGTGTAACTGTAGACCGTATAACTGTAGACCGTGTAACTTTAGACCGTGTAGACCGTGTCGCATAATTGTCCCGAGACCGATCACATATCAAAGGTACTTCTAACAGTTGGGGAAAGTCTGTTGTGTCTATTTATTTACTATTAGTTTTCTGTATTTCCTGTTTATTTTTAAAACTCATAATTGATGTCTAACCTTTATTTTATAGTCATTTTCTTTATTTGAAATTGCATTCAGTGAATTGTGCTCGTTCCATTCCTGACTGGAAACCAACATTTTTCAGGTTAGCCGTGGATTCACTTAGCTTGGGGAGTGACGGGAATACTTGCAGACAAAGGCCTAGAGACTATCTAGAAAGTCTGGTTATAGTCATTCAACAGTTGTACAAGTTTATATTTACTGCAAATGTAAAACTTGTGATCATTGTAAATTAAATTAATTTTGTGAATGAGTATTAGTTGTGATTTTGATCTTCATGCCCGTGACAGCGTTCTACCGCCGACAATGCGGCGTAGGCTGGCTTGGACACGTCTCGTATCCGGTTTAAAAAAAATGGGTGCGGGTCGTGACAAGTCTACTTTTTAGCTGTTGTCATTTACTATTTTCCGTTTTTGTTATTGAAAAAGACTATTTATTTTGTCAGTTGTAACTTTGTTGGACAAGTTTTAATTATCGGAATATTAAAGTTGTGACAATTAGTCTGTGTTGTTGATTACCTGCATGAGTGATATAGCTTACTTCCGCCGTCTCAACAACGGTGCAGGCTGGGCATGATCCGATTCGACCAAAGAAATTAGGACCGGGTCGTGACATATTTTTAGTAGTAGCCCATGCAGGTCCGATCAACAACTTAGGAAAACATCTAGAAACATTTAGAACACTAGAACATAAATTTGTCACAACATAGGACCGAAATATATTATAAATAAATATTGATTATAGACTGGTAGGCTACCTTGCTTATGTTTATATCCTAAACCTTCCAGAATATGGCCACTAATCCTGCTGGCGATGGGGGTATCTTCACCCTATCATACCCCACATCCCCAATCAAGTTCGGATCCTACACCTTGGCAGCTGGCCGACCGTCCCCATAATACAACGGTGGATCCATCATCTTCCCAGACGGAGATGCAGCCCCCTATAGTAGTACCCCCTCCAGCTGCCCGACCGGTGCCTGTGGACCCCATCGACCTCATGGGTCTGCTACGAGGAGTGCTAGAAGCCCAGAGAGCTCAAACGGAAGCTCATCAAGAGCAAACCGCGATTATGAGGGAAAGCATGAAGAATGCTCATAACGTAGCTATGACTGCTCTAGAAAGATAAGAAGCAGCTCAACTTGAACCAAGGCCTGCCAAGGTAAACATATTTCTAAGGGATTAATTTATGTAACATTAAGGCCATTTAAATTAAATGGGGATCATATTGCCAAGGTGGGCGATATTGAGAGTTTCAAGAAGCAGAACCCTCGACCCTTCAAGGGAACTGAGGGAATCGTTTATGCTGACGAATGGCTCGATAGCATGGAGCGTCTCCTAAGTGTCGCTCGACTTCCAGAAGACCTCAAGGCTGAAGCAGTGGGACTCCAACTGCAAAGTGTAGCAAGCACCTAGTATCGGAATGAACCCCGACTCTAGGACAAACAGCTTGACTGGAACACCTTCAAGAGGTTGTTCCAGAGGAAGTTCTTCCCAACATAAGAGTTGCGAGAGATAGAGAGGCAATTTTAGAACCTGAAGCAAGAAAATATGACTGTTGGAGAATATACGACAGAATTCGGCCAACTCAGCCGTTTTGCCAAGAACTTGGTAGCTGACCCTGATGATCATACTGAAAGGTTCAGATATGGGCTGAGAGAGGAGATCCGCACCCATGTGATCTCAGGCGGTGCTAAGACTTATGAAAGGATCCTGGAGCGAGCTCAAGATATAGAGAAGAGTTAACCCGCTCGCTCAAAGAGTGATTATCCTGGAACTAACAACTTCCAGGGTAATCAGAAGAAGCGCAACAACAACAACAACAACCGGCCTCCTCACTACCACCAGCAGAACCAACAGACGATGAACAATGATAGAGCACCTCAAAGGCAGATCCCTGTCTATGATTTTTGCAAGAGACCAGGGCACCAGTCGAACATCTGTAGGAAGAGGCTAGGACACTACCTAGTCTGTGGGTCTGCCACCCACCAAGTGAAGGACTGCCCCTCATCGATGCACCGGACTGGAGCTACTCAGCAGAAAGGTCCTCTGCCCACTTAGCAACAACAATTTGGGCAGCATCAATAAAAGACTGGGCGAGCTTTTGCCCTAGCAGCAGAGAAATAAGAACCAGAGCAGGAACCAACTGCTGATGTCATCGCAGGTTTCATTTATGTGCATTCCTATCCTGCCTTAGCTTTATTTGATTCAGGTGCATCACATAGTTTTATATCAACAAAATTCATCTCTACACACCACATAGATACGGGATTTAGCAAGAAGATATGTAGAGTCATGACCGGTGGAGGACCCCTACCCATCACTGAGACCTGTTACTGCCCTATCACCATATCAGGCCACCAATTCATAGCACCTTTGCTTGTGATGCCCTTATCCAACTATGATATAGTCCTAGGGATGGACTGGTTGAGTAAGCAGCATGCGCTGATAGACTGTCACAGAGGATGTGTAGTCTTCAGCCCACCTGGAGAGCCGGAGTTTGAAATCTCTCGAACTCCGGAGGATATGGAGTGTGTTACCTACACCTCTATCACAGAAGAACCCGGACCTCTCCATCCTATCTTAGCAGAATTTTTGGATGTCTTTCCTGATAGTCTTCCCGGGTTACCCCCAGATCGAGACATATAGTTCACCATTGACCTAGTCCCCGACTCTTTCCCTATTTCTAAGGAATGCTACAGAGTCAACCCGAAGGAGGCCAAGGAGATGAAGGATCAGATCAATAAACTGAAGGCTTTGGGATTTATCCGAGACGGAGCTTCACCCTGGGGAGCACCTGTCTTGTTTGTTCCCAAGAAGGACGGGACTGTGAGGATGTGCATTGACTACCGGGCATTGAACAACATCACCATCAAGAACAAGTACCCTCTGTCCCGGATCGATGACTTATTTGATCAACTCAATGGAGCCAAGGTGTTCTCAAAGATAGACCTCAGATCCGGCTACCATCAGATCATGGTCAGAAGGAGGACATTCCCAAGATGACGTTCAACACCAAGTATGGGCAGTTTGAATTCTTGGTCATGCCGTTTGGACTGACGAATGCTCCTGCTGTGTTCATGAACCTTATGAACAAGGTTTTCCATGAATACGTAGATCAGTTTGTCGTTGTCTTCATTGATGACATCCTGATCTACTCAAAGACTAGGGAGGAGCATGAAGAGCACCTCAGAAAAGTTCTAGGAACTTTGAGGAAAGAGAAGTTATATGGTAAGCTATCCAAATGTGAATTCTTTCTAGACAAGGTGGATTTTCTTGGCCATGTTGTCATAGGAGAAGGAATTTTGGTGGACCCTAAGAAGATAGCTGCTGTTGAGAAGTGGTCTACCCCAAGCTCAATTGCTGAAATCAGAAGTTTCTTGGGCTTGGCTGGCTACTACCGAAAGTTTGTGAAGGATTTTGCCAAGATTGCTGAACTGACGACGAAGCTCACTCGGAAGAATGAAGAGTTCATCGAGACGGAAGCTTGCCAGGCATCGTTTGAGGAATTAAAGAAGAGACTTACAACAGCACCGATACTTGCGCTACCCGCAGGTACCGGCGGTTTCTCAATCTACAGCGATGTCTCTGGAAAAGGACTGGGTTGCGTTCTTCAACAACATGGGAAAGTGATTGCTTACGTATCTAGGTAATTATGGACTCATGAGAAGAATTATCCCACACATGATCTGGAGCTTGCTGCAGTCATCTTTGCTTTGAAGCTATGGAAGCATTATCTCTATGGAGAGAGAGTGGAAATATATATAGACCACAAAAGTCTGAAATATGTTTTCACTCAGAAGGAGCTGAACATGAGACAAAGAAGATGGCTGAAACTGATGAAGGATTTTGACATCGACCTGCAGTACCATCCGGGTAAGGCTAACGTGGTTGTAGATGCACTTAGTCGATACCCAGTGGCGATGTTCTTAACTAAGGAGCGACACTTGTTGGAGGACATAGAGAAGCTTGGACTGGAGATTGTACTACCTGAGGAAAAGATGAAGGAACTGGGGCGAGAAGCTATTGTACCTGGAGCTGACTCAACCATGATGCAGTTGCAATTGCGTTCAAGTCTGATGGACAAAGTCAAGGAGACATAATTTCAAGACGAGACGCTTTACAAACTCAGAGATCAAGTGCTGGCAGGAACACTTGAAGGATTCTCTATCGCCAGTGACGGAGCATTGAAGAATGGTACGAGGCTGTATGTACCATCTGGCGAATTGAGGAATGAGCTGATGTAAGAAGTGCACCAGTCGCAGTATTCCATACATCCTGGAGCTAATAAGATGTATCGGGATATGCGTACCATCGTTTGGTGGTATGGAATGAAGAAGGATGTATACAAATTTGTGGCTAGATGTTTGATTTGCCAATAAGTGAAGGCTAGCAGACAGAGACCCGCATGACTTCTACAGCCGCTGGACATTCCAGAGTGGAAGTGGGAGCATATAAAAATAGACTTTGTGTCAGGATTGCCTCGATCCCAAGGAGGGAAGGACGCCATTTGGGTTATTGTGGACCGACTGACTAAGTCAGCTCACTTTATCCCCTTCAAGGTTGGTTTATCCACTGAGAAGTTGGCGGTACTGTACATGCGGCACATCTACCGGATTCATGGAGTACCGGTAAGTATTGTATCTGACCGAGATACTAGATTTACCTCACACTTTTGGAAGAGTTTGCATGATAGCTTGGGAACAAAACTGAAGTTCAGCACAGCCTACCATCCCCAAACTAACGGACAATCGGAGAGGACCATCCAGTAGCTAGAGGACATGCTGAGATCTTGCGTCTTGGAATTTGGAGGGTCTTGGGAGGACCACTTGTGTTTGGAGGAATTCTCCTACAATAACTGTTACCAAGCTAGCATTGGTATGACACCATTTGAAGCTCTTTATGGACGTCGTTGCCGTACTCCACTTGCATGAGACGACGTAGAAGAAAGAGTATTGCTTGGACCAGAAATGGTGACTGATACAGCAGAGAAGGTAAAGGTGATCAGGGACAAGCTCAGGATTGCCCAAGACAGACAGAAACATTGGGCAGATAGCAGTCGTCGACCACTGGAGTTTGAAGAAGGAGATAGTGTCTTTGTGAAGATTTCACCTACTAGAAGAACTATCCGATTTGGCAGAGCTGGGAAGCTGAGTCCCAGATATATCGGACCATTTGAAGTTTTGAGCCGAATTGGTGAAGTAGCGTATCGGTTAGCTCTACCAGCTAACCTTGAGGGCGTGCATAACGTTTTTCACGTTTCGCAGCTCAGACGCTACATTTCGGATCCGAGTCACATTCTGGATCATTCGGAGTTGGAGATTGGACCGAGCCTCACAGTGCCAGAGAAGCCTGTGGCAATTTTGGACAGGCGAAAAGAGGACCAGGACTTCGGTGACTCCCATAGTCAGAGTTATATGGAGGCACGATTCCCCAGGCGAGGCTACCTGGGAGTGAGAAGATAAGATACAGGAGCAGTACCCGTACTTGTTTGAGACCTGAGGTAATTCCTAACCCTATCCTTTAATTTCGAGGACGAAATTTCTTAAGGAGGGAATGTTGTGAAACCCGTAACTTTTAGATGATTATTTGAATAATTTAATTAGCTAATTATTAAATCATTATTAGTTTTTAATTTAGAAAAATATATTTTTAGAAAATTAATATTGTGTTTTCATAAGATTAAAAATTATTATTTTTTAAGAATATAAATTTTTGGACTTTTGATTGTCTGGCCAGACCCGAACCCGTTCCCATTTTCGAAATCCGACTCGGAATCAATTCCAAAAACCGAGATCGATTTCGTGTATAATTCATAAATTAATACTCTGGAATTTTAAATTTGGACCAGACCATCCCGAACTTGTCCCGGACCCGTCTTGATCCATTTTGAATTTGGACCCAAACTTGATTCATGAATTTATAATCATAATTGTATTATGTTAAGGCTCAATAGCCCATAAATCTACAAACCCATTAAAAATGACTTATTTTTCTTTAAACATTATTTAAGGCCCAAAACCCATTTCAGCACCATTAAAAAAAAGAAAAAGAATCTTTTCTTAAATGAATTCTTTATAGGCACATTTCTCTTTCAATTCCTTTCTAACAGCAAAGACCATTCTTTCTCCAACGTTTGATTGGCCGACCTCTTCGGCTCCCGAACGTCCGCCGCGACCCCTCCGTTCCAATTTTCGACCGGCCGCCCCTTCGGTTTTCGGTAACCGCCACCCTCCTCCCTATATAAACATCCATTCCTTTCCCTCATCACCATTCCCAAAGCCCTAACCCCCAAACCCTAGCCGAGTTCCCGGAGCCAATTCCAACTGCCGGCCTCCGCCCGAGCCCACCGGCGGTTCCGACCCAGGCCAACCCCTCCAGCGCCCCTTTCCGAGCAGGCGACCCCTCCGGCGCGAGCACCGCCATCGCTCCTGTCCCGCGGCCTCTCCGTGACCGTCCCCTGCGGCCTGCCGCCGTTCTCGCAGCCGGCGCGACCCCCTGCCGTGTCCGGCGACCCCGATTGACCGAGGCCGCAGCACCCCGAGCTCCATCCGTGGTTTTCATAGCCGATCCCGTGTCGGCTCAGCACCTCGGTTTGCCCCTTCGACCCGTTGTTTCCGTGCTCCGCGGAGACGCTGCCACTGTCCACTCTTTTCAGCATTTTAAATTGCTGTTTTGCGTTTCCATACGCAGAACGTCCACTGTCCGCGTATTCTGGAGTTTGCGGGAATTTATTTTCTCTAATTATTACACCTGAGAGCTCTAGCCGAGCAATTTCTGGTATATTTCTGTTGCCCCGTTTCCCTCTTTATAGTCTGTGATGATTTTGGTCCACGAATTCCCCGAGAATTCGATAAGCGAGACATTTTCGGGTTTTCCAAAAACCTTTCGGAAACGTTCTGTATTTTAGAGTTGGTTATGTGGATTTCTGAGTTAATTTTGGGTTGTTTCGAGAACTCTTCGGAAAGAGTTCTGATGGTTTGGGATTATTTCGGAATTTCTGAGTTTAGTTTGGTTTCCGAATTTTTCGAAAACGTGTTGCTTTTTCGATTTCGGGTTTAATATTATTTTGGTTGGAAAATTTGTGTTCCCTGGTTTGGGACAGTTATCGGTGTTTGGTTTGGCATTTTTCCAGTTTTTGGGTTGACCGAAAATAGAGGAAGTGATGCTGAATTTTTTTATAAAATTTAATTATATAGTTTTAAAATGGTTTTTTCGGAAAAGAATATTATTTTGGATTTTGGGCGACGACTGTATTGGTCAATGGGCCCTGGCTAAGTGCAAACGAAACTGGTTTCGCCCGGACGTTGAGGCATTAGCCTATATGATTATTGGACCAATATCTGAGACTCACTATTAAATTTATTTTAATTATTGAAATTAAATTTTAGGATTTTTAGGGACAAACTAATATTTTTCTTTCTTATTTTAATTCATGTAAAATGGTCTGTAAAGGGCATAAGCCCAGTTTTATTATTTTTGTGGTTTTGTAATAAATTAGTTAAATTTTATTTTTCTGGTTGTGGTTGACATAAACACGTAAAATAGTAAAATAACTATTTTTATAGAAAATCAATATTGTTTTCTCACATTAAATAAGTTAGGAAAAATTTACAAGTTATTATTTAAACAAGTTTCACGTTTGTCTCATTTAAAGAAAAATGTAGTTTTATTATATAAATTATAAAATACCAAGTTTTGCCAATAAATCGATAAATACAAAGTTTTTCCGAAATTAAATATAAAATGATCTTTTCATCATAAATAAATGTAACACATTAGATAATCGAGTTTGGATTATGTTAGTTTAAATAAAGAATTAAAATTGACTAGGGCAAATTAGAGATTGAAACTAGCACTTCTAGTATGGCAACTTTGGAAATCTAAGACCGACTTCTCGATTGTAGGATTTCGAGGACAAGTCTGAAATTCATCTCGGGGTAATTACCCTCATTCCAGTCAAACCAAGGCAAGTACAGTTTGTGATAGTTTACAATTATTTAGTAATAGTTTTATTGCAAATTTAAACCACGAGGCAATACGGAACTCTCTCTGAGAGCATTGACTGTTTAACTGTTGGGTACTGGGAGAGTAGTGTAATGAGTATGACCACATCCAAAATAGTATAATAACTGTGTTAGCTTACCCCTCATACACACGGGAATAAGTCATATCGTATCAATATGATACAACTGTACAACCCTATCCGGTCATATTCATTGCCTATTCACATCACAATATTTTAACTGCTAGAAAAACTATTTACTTCAAATTGTTTAAAAATGCATAATTCCATTATTATTTCAATTGTTAAAATTATCATGAATTGTACTTTGCTCTCTCCTGACTGGAGACTATATTTTTAGGTCCTATTGATGATGCAGAGCTACTGATTAGTAGCTATTATGATCCTGAGTTGTATCCAGTTGTGCTACCAGATGATACTGGACTTGGAGATGATGAGTCTACTTTTTAGCTGTTGTCATTTACTATTTTTAGTTGTTGTTATTGAAAAAGACTATTTATTTTGTTAGTTGTAACTTTGTTGGACAAGTTTTAATTATCAGAATATTAAAGTTGTGACAATTAGTCTGTGTTGTTGATTACCTGCATGAGTGATACAGCTTACTGCCGCCGTCTCAACAACGGTGCAGGCTGGGCATGATCCGATTCGACCCAAGAAATTGGGACCGGGTCATGACACTGAAGGCGGAATGCCTTACTCTTTCCCATGCATATCGGATATGACATAATACCATGAGTACTCTACCCCGATAACATCCCGTAAGCTGGAAAATTGTTGATGGTCCACATGAGCATCGCCCTCATCTGAAAGTTCTGCTCCATCGATATATCAAACATCTGGATGCCAAACTGCCACAATTGTTTCAACTTGTCCACCAAAGGTTGTAAGTAGATTTTGATATTCTTCTTTAGATTTCTTGGACCGGGTATGATAAGTGTGAGAAACATGTAAGAAGTTTTCAGGCACATCCACGGTGGTAGATTGTACGGGGTCAAAATCACCGGCCAACAAGAGTATTGCGTCCCCGACTGTCCGAATGGAATGAATCCATCAGAACATAAAGCCAATCGAACATTCCTAGGCTCCGCAGCAAAATCAGGATGATACCTATCAAAATGCTTTCATGCTTCTCCATCGGCAGGATGAGATAATTCTCCTTCATCCATCTTTCGTTCTTTGTTATGCCATGTCATGTATTGTGCAATATTTGCAGACATATACATCCTCTGCAGCCTCTTTGTGATTGACAAGAACTGCATGTACTTGTACGGGCGCATCTGCGTCCGGACAATTGACTTTCCTTTGTCCCGGATTGGCTTGTACCGGTCCTCGTCACAGAAAATGTATTTGTCTTTATCACTGTTCTCCTTGTAGTATAGCATGCAATCATTTTGACAGCAGTCTATCTTCTGGTAGCCCAATCCGAGTTTTCGCATCATCATCTTTGACTTGTAGAAGCTTTCAGGCAAATTATTTGATCCTTTTGGCAACAACTCTCTTACAAGCTGAATTATCCGGTCATAGCATTCTTGCGGTAAGTTAAAATCAGATTTAAGGTTCAACAGCGCATCACCACCGACAATACCAAATGAGAATCACTTCCTGGATATAACGGAGTATCAGCATGCTTGAACATATCGTAGAACTCCTTTGCATCAGGTTTCGGATCCTCACGTGCCAAAGCAAAATATAATACCATCTCATGTACCAAGTTTGTTGGTTGCCGATATTCAAAATGATCTCCGAGAGTAGAATCTCTCACCTCGGTATTGAAAAAGGACTGAGATTACAAAGCCGGAGATTCTCCTTGATTAATCCACACGTTGTAGTTCGGCATGAAACCCTTCTTGTAAAGTTGATCTCTCACGAGTGACACCTCTCTAAATGCTATATTCTTACATTTGACAAAAGGGCACTTTATACGCCTTCCGTCCATAAAATCGGCATGGCTACTTGCATATATGAGAAATTACCCGACGCCCACCTTGAAATTGTCCGTCAAGCCAATCATACTCTCATGTTGCCGATTGTACATTCACGAACGGTCAAGTAAGTATCGACTCATTGTTCTAATCCACGTGAATGATTCTGCACCAAGAATTAAGATGCTATATATCACTTGGTATCATAAAATAAACCTAGTATAACTTGGTATGACGTACCTCTCACGTACATTCACTCATAAAACAAACCTAGTATAACTAGGTATAACGTTGATACTCAAGTATCAAATTGATACTCAAGTATATATTGCATTGATCAATCAATTACCTTAGTAATCTAAAACAACTACACCTATTTATTTCGTGTCCGTGTCCCGTCAAATTTCTAAAACTATTATACCGATAAATTTCTATTTATCTACTATACCCACTACTATACCGATAAATTTTAAACACGAAATTGAAATTGAAACCCTAGAACATGTTGATAAAACACAAACAAAGCATAAATAAAAATAAATACAAATTAGGGTTTAGGGTTTCGGACCTTGAAGAGGTTGGTCACGGAGAGGATCTCGGAGAAGGGGGGACGTCGGAGGGGGGGACGCCTGAGGGGGTGGTCGCCGCAGGGGTGGAGGGCGCCGGAGGGGGGCACGACGGAGGAGGAGAAGAGGGAGGGTGTACGGGATTTCGAAGGAGGAGAAGAGGGAGGATGGAGTGGGGGAGTATGCCGGAGGGAGGTGGTCGCCGGAGGTGGAGGCTCGACGGAGGAGGAGAAGAGGGGGTGGTTAGGGGGTTCGATCGGAGGAGGAGAAGAGGGAGGGGCTGGAGTGGGGGAGGGCACCGCCGGAGGGGGCCGCATTCGGGAGGGGGGGGTGATCGCCGGTCGGGGGGGAGAGGAGAGGAGAGAGAAGGATTTTGAGTGTGAGAGAGAGATTGGGAAATTTTCAAAATTTAAGGAACTTTCGAATTTTTACAACAAATTAGCGACGAAAATTTTTCGTCGCTAGTCCGTCCCTACATAGAAATGTTACTAAGTAATAGATACCTTTATGAAAAAAATTTAGAATAAAAATTAATCCTTCCGTTTCGACATTTACAGCAGCTTAGCGACGTATATATCTGTCGCTAATCAGTCGGTTGACATATTCCGTCGCTAATTGGTCGCTGATCCGTCGCTAAACTTATAAAAAAATTAAGTAAAAAAATCCTTCGCCCATAAGTTGCTTGTCGGTTGCTAATTGGCGACAGATTACGCCGTCGCTAATTTTCAGTCGCTATTTGCCTGTATTTTGGTAGTGATACATATTTTAGTAAACTTAAGGTGAGTTTAGTTTTTGCATACATAGATACATATTTTAGTAAACTTAAGTACCGACTGTTCTTTTAATATTTTATGTGAGACAAACAAAGTTCCAATTCATGATGTATGTATCTACATATTCTTTATGCATGTTTCATTAGCTTTATATCTACATATTCTTTATGCATGTTTCATTAGCTTTATATCTACTTGTTTTCTTTTCTTTTTTTGGTGTTTGAAAGGCTACGAAAAAATTTCACCTACAATGTACATGCTAAGAAATAGGTTATAAAGTACTAAATATCAATCCATCATGAGTCAACTATTGTCACCTCTGTGAGAAAAAAAAAGAAAGAAGTTTGCCAATTGTTTCATGCCATGCATTATTTCTGGTAAACTAGAATGGTTGATATTCATTACTTCATTATGCTACTATTTGGTGTTTGAAAGGAAATATTTTTCTGTTAATTGAACATTAAATTAGACTATATGAAATTGATATTTCCATTATTATTTTTTTTGCAAGGTACCAATTCACATTGTTGTATATGTGAACCTTATTATGAAAAAGTACCCAAAATACAAACCATGAGGACCTAAAGATTATTATATAATGATCGCATTGTTGTATATGTGATAAATATATGACATACTATTTTTGATAGCTTTTAATCACATTGTTGCATATGTGAAATTTTGTAATATTGAAAGCACTTGTCAATTTTACTATTTAAATTAATTTATCTCTAATATAATTATTTCTGCTAAATAGATGTCGAGTCTTGCAAAGATTGAATTCAAGGCTCTTGATGTGAGTGGAGACAATTACTTATTATAGCAATTGGATGCGAAGTTGCACTTGCAGTCCAACAAGCTTGATGGTACTATTAAGAAGGAAAATAAAGAATCTTTTGAAGCCAAGGCTAAGGCTTTGATTTTCCTACGACATCATATCCATGATGATCTAAAGGCATAATATCTATGTGAGGATGATCCCCTGAATTTGTGGACATCTCTAAAGGATAGATTTGACCATCAAAGGATGGTAATCCTTCCGATTGCTCAAAGTGAATGGTTGAACCTGTGATACCAAGACTATAAAACTGTTAAAGCATATAATTCTGCTCTGTTTAATATTGTTTCTCGCCTTAGGTTGTGCGAAGAAAAAGTAACAGAGACTCAAATTCTTGAGAAAACCCTCTCCACTTTTCACGCAAGTAATGTGCTTTTGCAGGAACAATATCGTGAAAGACATTTGAAAATTTTGGGGTTAACAGAGGTCATGGTAGAGGACATGGAAGAGAAAAAAGTTATGGAAGATATGGCCATGGTTATCAGCCTTATAACAAAGACGAAAATAGTGGTTCACAAAAGAATAAATGGAACAAGTGGACAGCACCCTCTAACAAAGAAAATTCAAATCCTTAATATAAATCAAATAATGGTAGTACTGTTTGTCATAAATGTGGCAAAAATGGACATTGGTCTAAGCAATGTCGAACTAATCAACAAGAGGTTGACAAATTCAAAGAATCGAAGAAAATAGAAGCAAATATGATAGCATATTGGGACAATGACCAGCCACTTGACATCACTCAGTTGAATTGTTCCAATTTTTTTGAGGATCAAAATGGGAATCAGATTACCAATGAACAGTTTAAAGAAATGCTGGCGAATCCACCTTCCATTGAATGAGCACTCGGTTGACATATGTTTTATTTCAAGTATTATGAACTTTTTACATTTGAAGTCATGTTTTTTTTAGTTACCATCATGGATTATCTAGGCCATGAGAGTTGAAGAATATGTCATTACTTTGTTATGTATTTGAAAGTTGCATCTCTATAATATGATGTTATCATTTGGTATGCTTAATTACTTTTATTATATTTGTGTTAGTTGAGTATATGTTCATAAATTTTCTTTTGTTTCATATTGAAGGTATGGATATACGAAGGAAGAAAAATGACTTGGATATGTGTTTGGTAGATAGTGCTACAACACATACGATTTTGAAGAATTAAAAGTTTTTCTCAAATTTAGTATTTGACATGCATAAAGAAACAACAATAGCTGGACCAGCCCATATAATTGAGGGTTTTGGAAGAGCACACATTATGTTACCTAATGGCACTCAAATTCATTTACAAAATGCGTTATATTCAAGCAATTCCAAAAGAAATTTGCTAAGTTTCAAGGATATATGCAAAAATGGATATCATATTAAAACTCGAAATGATAACAACAAAGAGACACTATGTATCACATCTAATGTTGGGAGCAAAAAGCTCACATTAGAAGAATTCTCTTATCTCTCGGTGGGTTTGTATTACACCACCATTGGTATAATTGAATCACATATGAATGTGGCAAAGCATAAAGTCAATGATCCTATCTTATGTACCATTTGGCATGACCGTTTAGGTCACCCGGGACAAACTATGTTCAATAGGATCATTAATAATTCTTGCAGACACTTATTAAAAAATTACGATCTTGATTTACCAAAGAATCACCTATGTGTTCCATGTTCACAAGGAAAGTTTATAACCAGACCATCTTTCCTAAAAGTTAAGAATGCGTCTCCGACTCTCTTGTAAAGAATACAAGGAGACATTTGTGGTCCTATTCATCCTGCTAGTGGTCCTTTTAGATATTTTATGGTACTCATACATGCATCTACTAGGTGGTCACATGTTTGTTTATTGTCTACTAGAAATCTTGTATTTTCTCGTCTTTTGGCCTAAATTATTAAACTTAGATCTCAGTTTCCTGATAACTCGATTAAGTCAATTAGACTTGATAATGCCGCTGAATTTACCTCATAAGTATTTGATGATTATTGTACATCATTAGGGATTAAGGTAGAACATCCTGTTCCCCATGTGCACACACAAAATAGGTTAGCTGAGTCATTTATTAAACATCTCCAACTTATAGCTAGACCTCTACTAATGTAATCTAATCTGCCAATTAAGGCTTGGGGATATGCTATTTTACATGCTGCATCTCTAGTTAGATTAGACCGACTGCCTACCATATTTTTTCACCCATACAACTTGTTAGTGGTAGACAACCCAACATTTCACATTTGAGAAAGTTTGGATGTGCAGTATATGTCCCAATTCCATCTCCCAAAAGAACTAAGATGGGTCCCCAATGACGTTTGAAAATATACATTGGTTTTGAATCTTCTTCCATAATAAGATATTTGGAACCAATGACTGGTGACGTATTTACTGCAAGATTTGAAGATTGCAAATTTGATGAGAGAGTCTTCCCGCCGTTAAGGGGAGGTAAACAACATGTTGTTCATATAGAACAATCCATTGCTAATGAACGATGTGAATTGACATGGAATACGCCTACTCTATCTCATCAAGATCCAAGAACTCCACAATGTGATTATGAGACAAGAAGAATGATACATTTGCAAAAAATTGTAAATCAATTACCTGATGTATTTAATGATGCCGCAAAGGTAACTAGATCTCATGTGCCAGGTAGAAATGTGCCAGCCAGAATTAATATTCATGTTGAACAAAATCTAAACAAGGCGGCAAATGAATCTACTACTATACGTCAAAAGCATGGTATACCTATAGGTTCCAAGAATAGTGCTCCTAGAAGGAGGAGAGTAAATGAAACATCTTGTCCGGATAAAAGCCCGATAATGGCTGGAGCTCCGAAATAGATAATAAAGATGTGCATGTTTCCAAATTTATTGAAATGCCTATTGTAAGCCCCTGAATTTAGGGCTTATTTTTTCAATTTTATAATTCAATTATTTGCAATAGATATTATTATTTGATTATTATTTGATTAATGCTCTCTACCGTGACTTGGATTTCTAGAGCATCAGGGATGCCAGTCTCTGGAAACTTTCTTCTTGAAGTTTGTAGTAGGCGAGATTATCTTCATGTTGATATATCGTGTCCCACTCGAACTCGTTCTCTTGTGCTCTTTTCGTATCGCACAACTTCAGGTCAATTTAGACCATTTAATTATTAATTGATTTCCCACTCTTTTCCTTGATCCTCATAAGCACGTTACCATGACTTTTAATTTAGGAGCACCAGACTAGTCATTTTCTCGAAACCAACTTGTCATGCATGATCTACTCGAGACACTCTTCGCCCATGACCTTCGTGTCACACTCAGACACACCATCTTGTGCTTCTTTTCTTCGCACAACTTTTGGGTCAATTTAGGCCAATTAATTATCTACCGTAAATTATGACCTGACTTCCAATTTAATTTCGGGACCCGACATCGATCGAAACCTGTCAACCCCAAATATGGACATGGCCCATACGAAGCCTACTACCCGCATGACACTTCAGTCCCATTTATTTGAATCCCCATATGCTACTTATTTATCCATGATTATTAATACATAAAAATAATTTAAATATTGCACCATGTCCGATTTTGACCCGACCCGGCTCGACCGAACCCGAACCCAAACCCAAACCCAAGCTCAATGTTGTCCTCTCGTGTCTACCTATACACCCCACATAAATTCCCATTTTTCTCTATTTTTAAATCTCTCTCTACAAATAACTTATTTTCTCTCTCTATTATATATATATATATATACAAATATATATATATATATACAAATATATATATATATATATATATATATATATATATATATATATATATATATATATATAATATCTCACTTTTTCTCCCACCCATCACCCTCTTCTCTCCCCATGTGAGCACACCCACTGTACTCGAACACACCCCCCATCTAAATATCTCTCTCTATTCTATTAATAACAATTCTCTCTCTCCCACTCTCATTATTTTAGCACACACACTCATACTCTCTCTTTCCAACTCTCATTTACAAACAACAGCTCCCCCAAGTCTCCTTCCCGAGCAACACCACCACCCCCATGGCCGATCCCGAGCTCCTCCTTCCTCTTCCTTCTCCATTCATCAACACCATCACCATCATCACATTTCTCTTCCTCTTTCCACCACACCATCATCACCACACTCCACCACCACCGCTCAACCACCCCCGCCGTGCCCGGTGCTACGCCACCGTCGCCATGGCCGGCCTTCGCCGTGTAAGGTCGGCATGCCACCGCAGCAGCAGCAGCACTGCATCAGCGCTAACGCAGTAGTAGCTGCTGGCGGTAGCAGCTGCGAGCAGTAGCCGTAACGTGGGGCGGTGCCACCACCGCCGCCGCACGGCCACCCCACTACGGCGAACACCCAACGGCCTCTCCGTGATGTGCGCCTACTTTCCCGACGCGTGAAACACACGATTCGTGCATTTTGCACAGGATCCCGCCATGACGCGCGCGGAATCGAAGTCTGAATGTATGCCTCGTCGCAGCGACTTCGCACAGATTTTTTGGACAATCCGACCATTGGATCGGCAATTTTTTTGCTCTGTCACAATCTCAGTATATACCCATTCATCCCTCTCGAATTTTATCTGTTAATTTCGTCGTTTAATACGTCAAAACTGGCCACCAAGTTGACCGTTTAAATTGTGTAATTTTTGGACAGTTTTGCGGACCCAACTTTGTCGGTTCGTATCTCCTCCATCACAGCTCTGTCTGGCGTGATGCCAGTGCCTATGCGAAGCTGGTATAACCCTCTTCCTACCCCTCCAGTTTCGTTTTATTATGAGCACGTTTGATTGGTTGAATTCGACGCCAAAGTTGGCCGTCCGAATTCGTAATTTCCAACTTGTAAATTTTTATTTTTGAACTCGGGACTCCAGATTCAATTTCTGACACCACCAGTAGACTCGTGGCATCGTTCTGGTATGTTTTCATATAAAATTTGTTAGATTTGGAGGACGTGGGCCCTAGCACACATTTCGGTGCAAAGCGGGCCCCACAGTCCGTGTCAACAGAACTTTTTGACGCCGGCTCATCAAAATCCAATTCCGGATATACCGTTGAGTTCGTATCGTCATTCTGGACCCGTTGACTTATAATTTGCTAAGTTTTAGTGGACATTGGTTTCGGCACGCATTTCGGTGCAAGTTGGATACCAATATCCGGGTCAATGGGTCATTTTGAGATCGGCTCATCGGAATCCAATTCTGGACATACTATTGAGTTCATATCATCATTTCGGACTCGTTGACATATAATTTGCTGAGTTTGAGGATATTGGCTCTGACACGCTTTTTCGTGCAAATCAGAATTTTAATGTCCTGATCAACGGACCAATTTGAGATCGTGTCAACGGAATCTAATTCTGGATATACCGTTGGGTTCGTATCGTCATTCTGAATTCGTGGACATATAATTTGTTAGGTTTGGTAGACTAGTATTCTTGCACATTTTTTGGTGCAAAGCGGGTCCGATACGGACACCGTTTTGACCCGAAATTACCTTTTTGCCCCTATGTCCAAATTGGACTTATTGTTTTCCATAAATAAATTCATTTTATTTATTTTGTATCTAAGAAAATTACAACTGTAGGAATCTAATCTAGAAGACGATTACTTTATCCCTTGGACGATGCGATGAAGAAAACTCGAACTTCGAAGAACTTGGACAGCAACTGGGCAATCTCTCTGTTCTCTCTGAAAAACGACCTGTCCTCATGAAGGTGAAGAAACTCTCTTTTATAGAGTTCTGGATAACTGTCCTGAACCATACGCTCAGGTAGTTACTTGACGTGTGCAAAACTGTAGGGACGCGTGGCAAATTCTGACGAAGACACGTTGGCGTGCGGTTGAGAGTAGTGGAGCACATTCAGGAGAGATTGATGGCATGAAGGCCACATTGCATAACTTCTGAATAAATGGGTAACTGAGTACAGGACACGTGAGAACGTGTGTTGACTGTACGTTGAAAATCATCCTGGATACAACTGCTGTAGAGTCATACGCTAGCTTTTGAAGAGGAGTCATACGCTGATTTGGACAGCGTAGTACCATAGGAAATCCATACGCTCACTTTATGGGCAAGGAGTCGTATGGAGATCATACGCTCGCTTGGTTAGCAAGGAATCATGTGAGGTCCATACGCTCACTTGGCTGGGTGAAGAAGGAGTCATGTGAGGTCGATACGCTCACTGGAGAAGTGGCCACGTGGCTATCATCAATCTTCTTTGGTACACCATATCTTCCCATAACTGACAAAATCTTCTCGAGCGTCGTAACTGCAGATTTGATGGCTGACAGACTGTCAAAACTGACAGTAATGATGGCTTTTGTATTTATGAAGGCTGCTGAGTTGTCCTCGTAAAAGACAAAACCGACTCTTCGAAAACCTATACGACGGTTACTTTTCTCGTGACAGCTGTCTTTGCACGAAAGATGAAGTGTCAGATTCATTCCTCATTTAAACATATGCTGTGCTGTCACTTCAGTAAATAATAAAACATTTACTGAGCGTATGGCTTTTGAATGAGCGTACAACTCTGAACTGAACGTATGGCTCTTAACTGAGTGTATAGCCTTGAGCGTATGACTTCTGTTTGAGCGTATGGCTTCAACTGACATCTGTCTTTAAGCGTATGGATGAAAATGACAGCGTGTCATAATTTTCCACATCCTACAAGACCCCCTTCAAAGTTTTCGAACTTTATGAGTTTCAAAAGTTCGAAATTACTTTGAACAGAAAGTGGGAGTGAGTCCTGACACGCTGGCATTAAGTTCATTAAATGTCATGATGACTCTTCATTTTTCGAGATTGATTGAATCTGATGGAAGAATATGAACATCCAGCAAGCTCTATTATATAAACCGAGAGAATTCAATTTTTGACTTTCATCTTTTGAAACCATGACTCCAAAGGAAGCCGCTGAAGAAGAAGCACGTAAATTGGGATTCTGTTCCCATGGTAACCCCACTTTTGGGGGCCAAGAACCCGAACCAGTCGTCATCGAGCTCAAGGACGACCCTACGCATTTAGCCAAGAATTTCTTGGGCTACTTTGGTCTGGACGGCTCCTCTTCTTTTGATGGGCAGAGCCTCGCAGAGAAGCGTAAAATGTTCGTTGCTCTGTTACACCGCATGGGGGTCCAAAGCGTAGAAGAGTTAGGCGTCAAGCTTAGTCGCTCTGGAAAATAGAGCGTGACTTTATTGCACTCCTTTCCTTTTCCTCCCCCTATTATTGCAGCGACTCCCAGTTTTGACACAGGGATAGCCAAAGTCATGGGGATGTATTCAGATATTATTTATACATATCTGGATACATATTCGAGGTGACTCATGAAAGATGAGACTATGCCCTTTTCGAGTCTTCGAGAGGCGACTAGTTTCCCATGTTCAGCCTTGAGACAATCTGGTTATGAGGCTCAATGTGTCTTCTTTGAACATCTCTTGAATGATTTAGAAGCCAACATCCAAAAATATTGGGAGATTAAGAAGGAGGATGTTGAGTCTCTGACTGCAGCTGAAATTTCTCAATTGGAGAGCGAAGCTCAAGCTCAACATATTGCTCTGACAGAATTCCTCGTTCAGTCTTCTAAGGAATTAATGGCAAAAGACGAAGAGATGTTAAATACTCGTCAGAATATGGAGCGTTTAGAGAAAGATGAATCGTCAAGGGCTGAAGATCTTAGAAAGTTGAGGGAAGAGCTAGCTCGTCTCCAAAAACAAATTGCCTCCGTGGAAGAAGAACGATCAAAGATTGCAGCTGATCGTCAATCTGAAGCTGAACGTTATCAATCTTTATAGGAAGAGCGGGAACAGATACAAACCCATCAGATTGAAGAGACCAACCGCCGAAGTTCTATTGTTGCGGAATATGATCAACGGATGATTGTATCTGAAACAGCAGAGCGTCTCAAGAAAGCCCATGATGAGAAGATGAATAATGTAATTGTTCATATTCAGGAGATAATCGCTCCTCCTAAATAGATTTTTTTTTTACATTTATCATATATTGAAGTCTTGATACCATTTGTAATTAATGTTCTGAGTTTGATTGAAATGAATATCTTTATTTGACTTCAATTTTGTGGATGATATTTTTGTAGAAAACATGTTCAGAGGTAAATGATACATGACATATTTCAGTAGAATAGAATATACAAATAAACTTTGTAACTCTATCATGATATTAAACCAAAGGTAATTTTAGTTTAATACTGGTGAGAGAAAACAGAATTTAGATATAAAGATATCTTTGGATTCTATTTTCCATGATCTTTGAACTTGGAAATCAAAAGACTAAATATCATTTTCATATGATAGAAAATATGATACATACTGAGATAGAAAATTCAGAGGTGATATGGACATGATTTTCTATACAAGATCTTTATTAAATCCACTGGGAATCTAATAAGACAAAATATCAAATTCTCTGGGAAAATGATACATGGTAGAATATCAGTTTCCGCTGGGATAATGACATCGAAATAGCTTTTGTAGAGAAGAATAAATTTTTGATTTTACACTTGCTGGGAAGTAATGAAAATATTATATATATTGATGAAATTTATACATAATATTTCTTTAAGAATTTGCCATTGATAGGCATCATCGTGACTTTCCCGTCCATAGAGGCAAGCTGATATGCTCCATTAGAGAAGACTTTGTTTACTACGAATGGGCCTTCCCATTTCGCGTCAAATTTGCCTTTGCTCATATGTGTCATGGTCATCGGACGTCTGACAGTAAGGACCAATTTCCCTTCTGGTATGTTCTGACTTTGACTTTCCGATTAAAAGCTTTTGAGATTCGGGCTTGATATAGCTCGATATTTTGTTGTGCATACAATCGCTTTTCATCTAGAGCTTCCAGCTCTTGAAGTCGAAGTCGATCATTATTCTCTGTTGTAAATTCATTGGAGATTGCAACTCTCAAAGAAGGAATTTGTATCTCGAGGGGAAGAACAGCTTCACACCCATATACCAAAGAGAAAGGTGTACATCCGGTCGCATTGCGAACTGTGGTACGATAAGCCCATAAACATTCACCAAGCTTCTCACTCCAGTTACGTTTATTGGAAGAAACGAACTTTTTCAAGAGTTTGATGATTGTTTTGTTGAAAGCTTCTGCTAGTCCATTGGCTGCTGGATTATATGCTGTAGAAGCCAGATTATTAATCCGATGATCATCACAGAATCGAGTAAATTTCTGGCTGACGAACTGTGGTCCATTATCATGGATAATACGCCGAGGAACACCAAATCGATAGATGACATGATGTTTGACAAAGTTGATAACATTAGAAGTCTTGACTTCAGATAACGGGATTGCTTCAGCCCATTTAGAAAAGTAATCAGTTATTGCTAGAATAAACCGATGTCCGTTTGATGATGGTGGATTGATAGGACCGATGACGTCCATGCCCCAAGCTTCAAAGGGCCATGATGCCGCTGTTGGGTGTAAGAACTCCGATGGTTGATGGATAAAGTCTGCATGAATTTGACAGGCTTTACATTTCTGAGCATATTGAATGGTATCAGCTACCATCGTGGACCAATAATAACCCATACGTCGGATACGATCTTGAAGTTTTGGACCTGGCTGGTGAGCTCCGCAGACGCCATCATGTGCTTCACGGATTATCTGTTGTGCTTCTTCACCAGCGATGCATCGAAGGAGAAGACCATCATAGGCTCGACGATATAGTGTCTTCGTAGTATGATTATAATAGAATATGAGAGACCGGCGCCGGATAGATGCTGCTTCACTCGGGTTATCAGGAAGTATGTCATACAACACAAAGTCCAGAAACGGACGTCTCCAGTCTTCAGTTACGGTGTCTATTTTGTTAGAAAAGACATATTCCATAGTAGAATCGGAAGAAGACAAGGACACTTTGTCAAACTTTAATTCAGCATCAAAGTTGAGAGAATCTTCGTCTGGATTATGGGGAAAAGCCAAAGCCAGATTATTTTCAACGCAGAATAGTTCTCGGTTATAAACCACTATCACTTGCTGACGTCTGATTGGTATGGCTAATACAGCAGCAAGATTAGCCAAAGCATCAGCTTCTGCATTATAGGCTCGTCGAACATGTTCAATAAAGAAACCTTCAAAGGAGGAGGCCATAGAGAGTGCTGTTCGATGATAAGGTATCAAATCTTGATGACGAACTTCATACGTTCCTCTGATCTGATTGATGATAAGCTTAGAGTCTCCATAAACTTCTAAATATTGAACATCCAGATGTTTAGCGAGTTGAAGACCAATGAGCAACGCATTGTATTCTGCAACATTATTTGAACATGATTGATCCAGAGAATAAGCCCTCTGAATAGTTAATCCCTCTGGGGATACAAGAACAATTCCAACTCCGGCGACAATATCGCCGTTAGGACTATTCTAGATGCTCCATCAAAGAATAGACGCCAGGTAGGAACTTCTTCAGAAACCATATTTGAATCCAGAACTTCATCGGGAATCTCATCATATAATTTAGAATCTTCTGGGACTGCATGAGCTGCTAGAAAATCAGCAAGAGCCTGTCCTTTAACCGACTTCTGAGGAATATAATGCATGTCGTATTGGGCTAACAAGATTCCCCAATTAGCAAGTCTAGAGTTGAGAATACCGGGTTTCTTCATCATAATCCTGAGTGGATTCACTCTGGAAATGACGTGAATCGTCTGACCGATAATATAATGTCGCATTTTCTGAACAGCAAACATTAATGCTAGGCATTCTTTCTCGATTGGAGAATAACGCGGTTCAGCGCCTGTCATTGTGCGACTGAGATAATAAATGGCCTGTTCATGACCATCTTTATTTTTCTGGGCGAGTAATGCACCAAGAGAATGATCCATAGCTCGAACATATAGGAGAAATGGTATTCCCGAGACGGAAGGTACCAAAACTGGAGGGTTCATGAGGTACTGTTTGATGTCGTCAAATACTTTTTGACATTCTTCGTTCTAGATAAAAGATACACCTTTCTTCAGAAGTTTGTGGAATGGTCTACAGCATCCTGATAAGTTGGAAATGAATCTCCTGATATAAGCAATCCTTCCTTGAAATCCTCGTAGCTCTTTTAAGGTGCGTGGAGGACGCATCTCTTGGATGGCTTTGATCTTCTCGGGATCCACGTGTATACCTTTAGCGGTAATGACGAAGCCGAGAAATTTGCCACTAGAGACGCCTAGGAAGGACTTAGTAGGGTTCATTTTAAGTTGATGCTGACGCATTAAATCAAATATAGTCTTCAAATCTTGGATATGATCCTCCTTTCGTCGACTTTTGACTGCAATATCATCAACATAGCATTCGACTATTTTTCGGAGATGTTCACGGAATATAGTGCTCATTGCTCGTTGATATGTTGCTCCTGCATTTTTGAGACCAAACGGCATCACTGTATAACAATATGTACCGATCGGTGTTCTGAAAGAAGTATGTCTCTCGTCATCTGGAAACATCTTGATTTGATTATACCCCGAATACCCATCCATGAATGATATTCGTTCGAAACCACATGTGTTATCAATCATTACATCTGTAATTGGAAGAGGAAACTCGTCTTTAGGACAAGCAGCATTGAGATCACGAAAGTCTATACAGACTCAGATCTTGCCGGTCTTCTTGAGGACAGGAACGATGTTAGCCACCCATTCAGGATGTTGTTCCTCTCTGATAAATCCAGAAGCCATAAGCTTGTTGACTTCAGCTTCAATTGCATCCATAATGTCTGGACGAAATCGTCGCTGTTGCTGTTTAACCGGTTTAGCATTTGGCATAATATTAAGCTTGTGCATTGCGGTCTTCGGATCTAGTCCTGGCATATCCTCGTAGCTCCAGGCGAAGACATCGATGTAATCACGAATAAGCTTGATCATATCTTGCTTATCTATTTCTGAAAGACTCTCACTGATGAATATTGGTTTAGGGGAACCTTCTTCACCAACATCAATTTGGATCAGTTTATCTTCAGTAGGAGGTTCCCTCTGTTCGAACCTGAATTCCCATTGATTATCTAATCTTTGAGCCCATTGTTCTGATTCAGGTGATATTTCAAAATCATCCTCATTTTCACCATTTTCTTGTGGGCCATCAACATAGACCATATTGATGGATAGAATAGAGCGATGAAGATCGCCAATACTCGTATCAGAATCCCAAGAAAGGGAATCAGAAGACTCAGATCGTTCATCTTCAGATTGTTCGTCTTTATTGAATTTTGACTCTTCATGAACTATGTTGATAAAAGGGGTGGGAGCAATGTAACCTAAACCACATTTTGTCCTTCCGTATTTTAATAGAGGAATTCGAACAGGCATTCTTCTTCCTTTTCCATTAAGACTGGTTCTGAAATCATAACCCATATTCTTGATGATATTTTTGGATTGCTGACTGTAGCGACGTAGCTGTAATCTTCCAGTATCGTCATTTATATCATCCTCCTCCAGATTAGGAGGATTCTGAGGTCCTTTATAGAAAAATATTGGATTTTCTCCCTTCTTTCGACTGGGGACCACAAAGTATGATTTCTGTATAGAGGCTAATGATACGTCTGTATGAAGAGCTTAAACAACCCCTATAGTTAGTGGCTCTAAGCTATCTAGCAATTGTAAATAACTTTGTACATAACTACAAACATCAATATACTGCAAAGGAGATGCTTCATTAATACTAGATGCTGTATTTACAACAGAAGGCTGAGCCTTATCAGACTTAGTCAGATTAATGACAAAGGGGGAAGAAGAAGAACAGTTAGAATTTTTGTTTCGATTAAGATCGATAACAAAAGGCTCAGAAGAGGTGAGCTCCCTTGAAAAAGACCGTGGATAAGTAATGCGTCCACTGACTGGAATGACTAGAGTATCTGATCTAGCCTGAGAAGATGGAGGGGGAGTGATGCGTCCACTGATAGAAATGATCAGCGAACTTTGTGAAGCTTGGGAAGATGGTACAGTAGTGCGTCCACTGACAGGAATTATCAGTGAGCCTTGGGCGGATGATGAAGTAGTACGTCCACTGACCGGAATTATCAGTGAGCCTTCTTCAGATGTTTTAACAGACTGTGGAGGAGTAATACGCCCTTTTACAGGAATAATAAAGGTGTCAACTTTGGATGTCTCATCTTCATTATCCATAGCTTGCAAGACTTTCGAGTATTCATCTTTGTACATGCGAGCGTCATTGAAGTAAGCTTCGACTCCTTTGAATGGGTAAAGATCTGCCACTACTTTTTGAACCTCTCCATTATCATCAACATATTTGAAGCACTGATGAAGAGTTGAAGGAACAATATTATGTTCATGCAAGAAAGGTCTCCCCAATAGAGCATTGTACGAGCAACCATGATTGTCGATGATGTAAAAAGTAACCTTAGTACGAAGATCCCCTATTTGAAATTTAAGGCGAATCTTTCCTAAAGGCTCACTTTTTCCTTGATTGAATCCCAAGATGGTAGTGATAGTGCTGGAAAGACTATGCACAGGTATCTTCAATGCATCTAACATAGCCTTTGGCATAATACTGAGAGCGGATCCTGGATCAATCAGTAAACGATCAACCTTCATAGAATCAATATATCCTGTATGATATAAAGGACGATCATGTCGATTATCCTCTAGCAGCATATCGTCCTGCGTAAAGGTAATGTTTGGAATAAATTCCAATACATTATGGCAGTGAGAGACAGGTTCTGTTTCCAACTTCTTGAGGAGAGTTAAGCAAGTTTCTGCTTGTAACAGTGCTTCACTCAAAGTTTCTCGAGTCTCTTTAGAGAGACGTAAGAGTTCGAAGATTGACAATTTAGCTGGTGTATTGGCTAGTTGAGCCAATATATCAAAATTATAAGGCTTTTCAAGTCCTGTAGGGGATGATTTCTTCAATGGTTTGTCGAAGCGGACTTGTTGTTTGCCCTTGTCAGCTGTTGTTGGTTTAGATGGAACTGTCTCGACAGGAACATTTGAAGGTTCTTCAGTAGAGACTGGTGTTGGGGCTGTAGCCGGAGGGACATCAGAGGTTTCTCCAGAAGTGTCAGCATAATCTTTGAGATATATTTTTCCTGACCGAGTTCCAGCATGAACTTCAACTTCAGATTCTGGTTCAGGATCTATAGAAACCATGTTGCAATTCTTCATCTTGCTTTTGGTTCTTTTATGCTTGATGAGAGCTTCGTCCCAGAAGCCGAGACCAACACGAGATTGATTATGTCTTATAGTGAGGGCAAAAGGTGCTCGGAGTCCTTTGCCTGAGTTCAGACCAGGAGCAGTGGCTAGATCATAGCCCATCTTTGCCATTAATTCACGAGATTGTGAACTATATAGATGGAATGTAGGCTTGTACTTATCTTCAAATTGAGGTACAGTTTTTACCTCAGTAGGGAGTGAATTTCCTGCCAAGATGAAAGTAGAGGTTAGATAAAAATCGGGTTTAGTACTAGAAGTCACATTGCATGACTTAATTTTTTCGAGTTTCTTTTTAGATGAAGGAGTCTTCCGAGGAGAAGAGGAAGGTGTCTCAAACTCTGTCTTTAAGTCTGGGTGGATCCACATGATTTCTCCCTTCTTAGTTGTGACAGGAACAAGTCTTTCATTCTGTGCTGGTGGGATATTCACCACCTCGAGAGTTGCTTTGGGAATAGGAACAATCCCACTTTCCACCATTAAAGGAGGGAAATCACCAAACTGCATTGAAATTACATTTGCTGTGACTGTCTTGTCTTTGGGTGTTAGTGTCACAGCTCCTGATTTAATCATCTCCTGGATCTTTCCTTTTAATACATAGCAAGACCGGATTGTGTGACCCAGCATTCTATGGTATGGACAGTATTTTGGATGATCTGTTTTATTGGCTTCATCAGGCTTTTTAATTTCTGGCAATTGTATTTTATTACCTTTGAGCAAGCATTCAAAGATACCCTGAACATCGTCATCATCGAAAGAATATTCTTCTTTCGGCCGAGGAGATCTCTGTTGTTGATTTGTTGGAGCTGAAGTAGCTTGGGTAGTCTTTACTTTTTGACTACTGCTTTGGAGATTGACTTCAAGAGCTTCTTTCCCTTTGCGATTGTTGGGTCGAGTACTATTGCTAGCACTCTGATTTGATTCTTTGGGAGCCATTTGTACCCCCAGACCTTTGAAGGTCTCAGCACTGACTTCGGCAGCTTTGGCACTGACGATGAATGAAGGCCAATCTTGGAACTGAGTGGACCCTGTCCACATGCTGATAATTGGTAAGAGGTTCGACTTGCAAGTGTCGATCGTAACAGCATCGGGAGTTCCAAGAGGCATTTTGAGGGCTTCTCTTCTGAATCTCTCAATGAATTCCTCAGTGGTCTCATTATTCTTCTGTTTGATTCTTATGAGGGCCGACATGGTCATATCATTGAGCCCTTCGTAGAATCGTTCAAGGAACATTTGTTTGAAACCGGCAAATGAAGTAATACACCCGTCAGGGAGACTTCTGTACCATTCATAAGCCGTTCCTTTGAGACATCCAATAAATACCCGAGTAAGGAGGGCATCGCTTGGTTGCAATTGATCAGTCATTACTTCAAAGTGATTAATGAACTGACTTGGGGAAGTAGTCCCATCAAAGAAGGAGATAGTCGGAGGCTTGTATTTAGGAGGATATGATACTTGCTTCCACTCTATCGGGTAAGGTTGCTTGATACCTAACCTTTGTAAACCATCCTTCTGTTTGAATGCCTCAAACTGAGTTTTGAGATTCTTTAACTCTTCTGTAACAATTCCAGAGGATTGTGGAGTTGTGACTTGTTAAGTGTAATTGGGAGGAGGGACTGCAGCATATGTACCACCCCCAGCTCCAGAGTGACTTGGGGTGGTTTGTACAGGAACATTAGATTGTACCCCCGGAATAGTAGAGGGTTCGGGGTTTAGAACAACAGGGGTATTCAATACCACTGGTGGTGCTGTCTGTTGTTGAGCCTGCATTAGAGTATGCATAGCACTCAATGTATCTGCCATAGCTCGCAATTGTTGTTCTAAAGAAGAAATCCTCTGTTCATGAGCCTCATTGCTAGTCGAAGGTTCATGATCACTTTCTGCAATGTAAGTGGTAATCATTCGAGGGATAGACGATGAAACAGTTTGCTCTGAATCATCGCTGTAAGAATCAGTATCTTTCCCGGGACTGTTTACAGGAGTTAATGTCGGAAAGTTGGACTCTCCAAGAAAATCTTCCGTGATCTCCGGATTATTACTTGGATGAGAAGAAGAAGAGATTCTGGCCAAGGCTCCGGTCCTGGATCGGGTGCCAAGATAAACACCATCTTCAGAATCTGATATAGCGTCAGACCGGATTCTACCCCCAATATTTCTGGAGGTCATGTTGACAAAAGCATAAAGAGGTTCATCTTCATCTGATGTTGGTTCATATTGGATCCGTTCGAAAATAGACCGTCTTTTCGGTGAACAACAACATTGGATGACAACCCGAGGTTGGAAGTCACAACCATGCTTTTCATGGCGAATATGGGCAATGTCATAGCCAGATGGAGTGTCGATTCTCCGTTTGTTTTGTAAATATTCCCGGAGATCTGTAGGGATAGATTGGGAAGTACTGGAAGATAGTTTCTGTGTAGAAACTTGTCTTTTGTTCTTCTGTCTTCTTGGTTCTTGAGTGTATAGAGACCGATTAATTTGAGCCACATAGTTCCTGGCATATTCAACATCAGGGTCTAGTACACTTGTCTCAATTTGATAAGACTTTTTAATACCAGAAGCATAACTGTGGTGATTTTGATTAAGCTTGTTACGAAGATCCGTCGGAGATATGACTTTGGTATCAGTCTTGGATACTTGTAACTTGCCTTTCTCAGATCGAGAAATTTTGAGAGAAGGGAGATGAGTATTATTCCGACTAGGAGTCGGTAATAATCCATCTTTAGAGGAATTAGCCAAAAGGCGTTTTCCTTTGTTTGAGCTAGTAAAAGTACTAGTCAAATTAACTCCAGAGGTAAAGACCTCAGAAGTAGAGGAATCGACTAAAGAGTCTTTCTCCTTGGTTGGTACAAGATGCGCAAGTTGTGGGGGAATCATTTGTAGGTTCTGTGAAAGAGAACCCCTAGTCTGATTTTGAGAATCAGTCAAAGGACTGTATCTGTCAGCATACGCCGACTTCTTGTTAGCATATGCTGGCTTTTGCTTAGCGTACGCTGCCTTCTTGTTGGCATATGCTGGTCTTTGCTCAGTGTACGCTGCCTTCACCGCATGCTGCCCTCTGACTGCTGTACGCACAGAGTCATCAATGGCTAAAGAGCCGACTGCTGTCGTAAGAGCAGAAGGAGAAGGGACTTTGACATGTCCAGAGATGGTTTTCCTTGGACACACTGACTTGGTTAAAGAACCAATTTTGTCAGCATGACTAGGGGAAACCATTGTTGCTGTGTTCAGGGAAGCAGAAGTGTGCTTTGTTGAAGTTGAAGATGTGTTCTTGTCAACGTGAGAAGTGACAGGAATATCTCGGGCTGTCGAAGAAGACTTGGGGACATAGACAGAACGTCCCGTCTTCTTGGCAGCAGGAAGAGCGGAGGAAGCAGTTCGGCCCTCCTTCGCCTTGAGCATTTCTTCGTAAGCAGATTGGTCGAATTGTACGACCATCGTCTTTTTCGTCGAGCCGATCGACGAAGTATCGCATTGAGTTGTTGCTATCTCATTGGAGCAGACAGCTTTCCCCAGCAGAGTCGCCAATTTGTTTTCCACAAATAAATTTATTTTATTTATTTTGTATCTGAGAAAATTACAACTGTAGGAATCTAATCTAGAAGACGATTACTTTATCCCTTGGACGATGCGATGAAGAAAACTCGAACTTCGAAGAACTTGGACAGCAACTAGGCAATCTCTCTGTTCTCTCTGAAAAATGACCTGTCCTCATGAAGGTGAAGAAACTCTCTTTTATAGAGTTCTGGATAACTGTCCTGAACCATACGCTCAGGTAGTTACTTGACGTGTGCAAAACTGCAGGGACGTGTGGCAAATTCTGACGAAGACACGTTGGCGTGCGGTTGAGAGTAGTGAAGCACATTCAGGAGAGATTGATGGCATGAAGGCCACATTGCATAACTTCTGAATAAATGGATAACTGAGTACAGGACACGTGAGAACGTGTGTTGACTGTACGTTGAAAATCATCCTGGATACAACTGCTGTAGAGTCATACGCTAGCTTTTGAAGAGGAGTCATACGCTGATTTGGACAGCGTAGTGCCATAGTAAATCCATATGCTCACTTTATGGGCAAGGAGTCGTATGGAGATCATACGCTCGCTTGGTTAGCAAGGAATCATGTGAGGTCCATACGCTCACTTGGCTGGGTGAAGAAGGAGTCATGTGAGGTCGATACGCTCACTGGAGAAGTGGCCATGTGGCTATCATCAATCTTCTTTGGTACACCATATCTTCCCATAACTGACAAAATCTTCTCGAGCGTCGTGACTGCGGATTTGACGGCTGACAGACTGTCAAAACTGACAGTAGTGATGGCTTTTATATTTATGAAGGCTGCTGAGTTGTCCTCGTAAAAGACAAAACCGACTCTTCGAAAACCTATACGACGGTTACTTTTCTCGTGACAGCTGTCTTTGCACGAAAGATGAAGTGTCAGATTCATTCCTCATTTAAACATATGCTGTGCTGTCACTTCAGTAAATAATAAAACATTTACTGAGCGTATGGCTTTTGAATGAGCGTACAACTCTGAACTGAACGTATGGCTCTTAACTGAGCGTATAGCCTTGAGCGTATGACTTCTGTTTGAGCGTATGGCTTCAACTGACATCTGTCTTTAAGCGTATGGATGAAAATGACAGCGTGTCATAATTTTCCACATCCTACACTTATGTGCAGGCTATTCTAGCTATTTTGACCATTCTGGACACGTTGGTAATGGTTGTTTCACCATCCGACAATATCTGTAGGTTTTCACCCTATTATTATAATCTTTCTCCTTTTGTGGTATTTTGAGATCTATCGATTCCAGTGATTTCACAACCACTGAAATTGAATGTGTCGACTCTGTAGATATTTATAGAGACTAGCTTTGATCCTGTTTGACCATGGTTGACTACTTGACTGAATGTCGAAGTAGAGTCAACACTTGACCTAGGTTAGACTAGTTTTGACCTTGGTTGACCACAGTTGACTATTTTGACCAAAAGTCAACCAGAAGTCAACCGTAGCCTAAAATTAACTAGTACTGGACCGAATTTCACCAGTTGACCCAAAGTCAACTGTTAGCCAACGTTAGTCAACATTTGACCTAGTTTGACCTAGAGTTGACCGAGAGTTGACCAGTTGACCAAAAGTCAACTGTAAGTCAACCCTTGACTTGCCTTGACCTAGTTTGACTTAGTATGACTTAATTTTACTTCCAAACCCTTATATTGATACAGTATTCCATCTATAGGTCCTTGATACACTGTTCTTGGACTCAGTTGACATATTCCACCAGATTTCAGGCGAGTACATTCTTTGATAATAGCTCTGTTTTATGATATCGTTTATGTTTCTTGTATTTAGTGTAGATACCCTTATTCTCTTGGCACATTGTTCACATGGATTGGTATTTCTCTGGATCCCGTCATGAGATATTATTCCTCGCTTTCCTTGGTATATCTTGTGTAAGTCTTTCTTGTTCCTTGTGCATTGTATAGATACGATTCCTGCGAAGGCTAGCTACCCTCTCGGAGAATCGCGTGTCATGATGTGTCATGGTTGGATCCACTATACTGGTCGGGGACGAGGAGTAGATGTGTGGTCAAAACCCGCCTTGTATATCTTATGAACCTTGTGAATGCCAATAATACACCACACGTATGGTTGGCTAGATCATGACCTTGTGCAGACCCAAGCCGGCCACATGTTGTAGCTAGTACTCACACACTTAGATAGACGATTCTTGATTCTTTTACATGACATGATCAGTTTTACTTGTCTTGTTCTAGCTCTAGATTTACAGCTTACCTTGCAATGATACTCACATGTATATTTCATGATTTCTTGTATATTCTCTCTATTTACTGCTATATTTTCAATATCGTATAATTAGAACTGTTATTTGAGATTTGTGCTTGTTCCATCCTGACTGGATATGTTGAAAAATTTTTAGGAGTAGTTGTGCCCTCAGTATTGGACTTTTTGATGTTGCTAGCTGAGGTGGATCTCACTATTCTTCTATGTGAGTTGCCTGATAGTTATCCTTAGTTAGTCTTGTTGTTCCTTCTTTATTTTTCTGTCTTATGATCCTTGTAGATTCTAGTTGTTCTAGTGATATTGTTATTATTTTCTGTCTTATCTTTATTAGTTTTCGTGATGTGACATGAATACATTTCTAGTTATGGATCTTTAGATGTTGTAGTTAGTATAGGGTACTTGACAGCGCTCTACCGCCGATACTGCGGTGTAGGCTGGGCGTGGCCCACGTATTCGTACCCGTATATCCGGGTGCGGGTCGTGGACATATTTTTATGGTGGCCCATGCAGGTCAGTCTTTGCTATTAATGCGAAGTCGTGGTAGTACTTGAGCTTATCTGTACTGCTACGAGCCTGCCATAGGATTAAGGTTGAGTCATGGAATATTTTAGGAATTTGGTACTCAGTCATATATTAGGAAATCTTGGTAGATTCCAGGGATGACCCCTGGGAATCTTATTTCGAACTTTTCAAAACTTTTCCCATTTGTTCCTGTCCATCCTGATTTCTGAAACATCTGTCCGTTATCAACTTTATTCTTTCATGGAATGAGTTTGTGGATCCCAGAGGGAAGGTATAAGTTGAACTTATATATCTTCTAGGTTGAGACGAGAATATGATTTGCCAGTCTTATATCAAGGTTGAGATTATTTAGATTATATTTCATAACTTTCAATCTTGACCTAGATAGTACCTTTGGGACTTCTCCTGAGAACCTTTTTCAAAATCCTGTCTCGGAATCTGTTTTCGCTTACCTCTATTTACACTTTCTCGATTTGTTGTTGATTTGATTCCTGAAGTTCGTTGTTGACTTTGATCTTTTATCGAGATAAATTTTGTGGATTGAGTTAAGCTATATCCTGATAAGGTAAATGTCTACTTTATTTATGGAGTTTAGAATTTATCGCAGTCATACTAGCTAGCACGACAGGGACGTGGAGCCCGATGTTGGATATACTATCATAGTTATGGAATTTAGATTTCCTTGCAGCCATACCGGTTGGCGTGGTAAAGAAATTAGATGGCATAATTATAGGGTATATACCCAAGTTATGGACTCCATCGTTTATTGCAGTTATGCTTACTAGCGTGGCAAAAATTCTGGCAACATAATTTCAGGAAGACGTATATGGTTATCAGATTATATTTTAAATCGGATCACTTTGTTATGACCGGATGAGCAAGAAAAAAATTCTTATCATCATTCTTCTCCGTCTTGGTTAACTCTGTCTATCTACAGCCACAATTAGAATTTTTTCAACATGATTGTTTGTGTTCCATCTTCCTATGATTTAACTAAACTCTTCTTCGCTAACCACTTGGGTAATTCTTCTTGTCCTTTCTGGTAATTGTTGAAAGTGCCGCATGAGTTGATTCAAGAAAAGTTCGAAAAGTAATTTATCCTTGTATTATGGAATCAGAAGTTTGCATCTAGAGAAATACTAGCGAGGCATGACTTCGGATAACGGCATCATGGTTAAATATGTTCCTCGAATTCTACTTGGACCACTCCCTAAGCATTTTGACTAACATCTTCTCTTTTATTTTGCAAAAATTATTTGAAAATATTTTACGGATTTGGCCAAGTTAAGTTCAGGAACTTATATTATCTGGCGTGGCAGCTGTGCACTGCAGCCATCCGTCGCATTATGGAACAAGGAAGTTAATCGCAGCCAGATGCACACTAGCGCGATAGTAACTTCATGTGACATAATTTCGAAGGTATATGGTTCTTGAGTTTTACTTTGACTACGTCCTATGCATCTCGTTGGCCTCGTACTATTCTTGGAAATATTTCGACAATCTTTCCTGTCTTGCTTGACCCTTACCTTGTCTGAATATTAATATGGATTGCTCGACCCAGTCTTAGGCCCTTGTTACCTTCTATTATTAATGACTGAAATAGCCAAATCTTGTTTACAGATTCTGTAGTGTAATTGTAATATTTTATTATGTGTGATTGTAATGAATATATTTTTCTTGGGAATTTATTGGGTTAAGCTTATAGGACAGATACGAGTGACTGACTATAGTGGACTTAGAAACCATTAAGAATGATTCGTTTGATAGTATAGATTGGTTTAAGATATCTTAGAAGTAGTAAGAATATTATATTTTGTGACTACGGATTAAGGACTAGAATCTTGTGCTTAGGTTCGAGGGTTGAGCATTGTCGGACTTTGATGACCAAGTGATTATTGGTTATCTACAAACCATTTACTTATGATTGGAGGATAGATCGATATGTAGAATGAAATAGAAGGAGATAACATTGCGTGCAAGATCGGAAGATAGCAGGAACAAACCAAGGATATATGTACATTGGTAATAAATAAATCGGTAAATGAATTTAGAATTTGAATTTGAGGATTTATATTCAGGAGTTCTTGAGTAAAAATAGAGAAGGCTCAATGCCAATAATAGGTTTTGAATGTATTATTTCAAGGAGCTTGTGATTAATAGGATAAAGATACTTAGGATGGGATAAGGAAATAAACAAATTGCTATTGAGATTGGAATTTTGGTTGATGGCCAAGTATTGCTGATATATAGTATCCCGAGGATGACCTATATTTTAGAGTATATGTAAAGGTTCTTATTGATATGAAGATTCTAAGGGATAAAATGACATAGTTTTTATGGAAGAAGCTTGTTGAACCTGAACCAAATGATTGTAAAGAGAAACAGCATAGGCGATCACAAAGGTAGCAGATTGAGTACAGTAGCCAAAGCAGTTGCATGTTTTAGCTTGACCTATTGGATGATTTTAATTTCAAGGATAAAATTTTTATAAGGTGGGTAGGATTGTAAGCCCCTGAATTTAGGGCGTATTTTTTTCAATTTTATAATTCAATTATTTGCCATAGATATTATTATTTGATTAATGCTCTCTATCGTGACTTGGATTTCTGGAGCATCAGGGATGCCAGTCTCTGAAAACTTTCTTCTTGAAGTTTGTAGTAGACAAGATTATCTTTATGTTGATATATCGTGTCCCACTCGAACTCGTTCCCTTGTACTATTTTCGTATCGCGCAACTTCGGGTCAATTTAGACCATTTAATTATTAATTGATTTCCCACTCTTTTCCTGGATCCTCATAAGCACGTTACCATGACTTTTAATTTAGGAGCACCAGACTAGTCATTTTTTCGAAACCAACTTGTCATGCATGATCTACTCGAGACACTCTTCACCCATGACCTTCGTGTCCCACTCAGAAACCATCTTGTGCTTCATTTTTTTTCGTACAACTTTTGGGCCAATTTAGGCCAATTAATTATCCACCGTAAATTGTGACCTGACTTCCAATTGAATTTTGGGACCCGACATCGACCCAAACCTGTCAACCCCAAATATGGACATGGCCCACACGAAGCCTACTACCCGTATGACACTTCTGTTCCATTTATTTGAGTCCCCACATGCTACTTATTTACCCATGATTATAAATACCTAAAAATAATTTAAATATTGCACCATGTCCGATTTTGACCCGACCCGGCTCGACCGAACCCAAATCCAAGCTCAATGTTGTCCTCTCGTGTCTACCTATACACCCCACATAAATTCCCACTTTTCTCTATTTTTAAATTTCTCTCTACAAATATCTTATTTTCTCTCTCTATTATATATATATACAAATATATATATATATATATATATATATATATATATATATATATATATATTTTATATATATATATATATATATATATATATATATATATATATATATATATATATATATATATATATATATATATATATCTATATATATTTTTAAATAAATAAGTAATCTTTATATATAAATATATATATATATATATATATATATATATATATATATATATATATATATATATTATATATATATATATATATATATATATATATATATATATATATATATATATATATATATTTTATATATATATATATATATATATATATATATATATATATATATATATATATATATATATATATATATATATATATAATATCTCACTTTCTCTCTCACCCATCACCCTCTTCTCTCCCTATGTGAGCATACCCCCTGTACCCGAACACACCCATCTAAATATCTCTCTCTATTCTATTAATAATAATTTTCTCTCTCCTTCTCTCATTATTTTAGCACACACACTCATAATCTCTCTCTCTCTCTCTCTCTCTCTCTCTCCAACTCTAATTTACAAACAGCAGCTCCCCCAAGCCTCCTTCCCGAGCAACACCACTACCCCCAGGCCGATCCCGAGCTCCTCCTTCCTCCTCCTTCTCCATTCATCAACACCATCACCATCATCTCCTTCCTCTTCCTCTTTCCACCGCACCATCATCACCACACTCCACCACCACCGCTCAACCACCCCCGCTGTGCCCGGTGCTGCGCCACCGCTGCCGTAGTTGGCCTCCGCCATGCAAGACCGGTGTGCCACCGTAGCAGCAGTTGCGCCGCAACAGCGCCAACGCAGCAGCAGCTGCTGGCGGCAGCAGCTGCGAGCAGTAGCCGCAGCGTGGGGCGGTGCCACCACCGCTGCCATGACCAACCGCCACCGTCGCACGGCCACCCCACTCCGATGAAAACCCAGCGGCCTCCCCGTGATTTGTGCCTTCTTCTCCGACGCGTGAAACACACGATTCGTGCATTTTGCACGGGATCCCGCCTTGACGCGCGCGGAATCGAAGTCTGAATGTGCGCCTCGTCGCAGCGACTTCGTACAGATTTTTCGGACAATCCGACCGTTGGATCGGCGATTTCTTCACTCCGTCATAATATCGGTATATACCTCTTCATCCCTCTCAAATTTCATCCGTTAATTTTGTCGTTTGATACGTCAAAACCGGCCACCAAGTTGACCATTTAAATTGTATAATTTTTGGATAGTTTCGCGGAGCCAACTTCGTCGGTTCGTATCTCCTCCATCGTAGCTCCGTCTGGCATGCTACCAGTTCCTATGCGAAGCTGGTGTAACCCTCTTCCCCCCCTCCAGTTTTGTTTCAGTGTGAGTATGTTTGATTGGTTGAATTCGACGCCAAAATTGGCTGTCCGAATTCGTAATTTCCAACTTGTAAAATTTCATTTTTGAACCCGAAAAGCCGGATTCAATTTTTGACACCACCAGTAGACTCGTGGCATTATAAAATTTATTAGATTTGGAGGACGTGGGCCCTGGCACGTATTTCTGTACAAAGCGGGCCCCACAGTCCGGGTTAACGGAGCTTTTTGACGTCGGCTCATCGGAATCCAATTCCAGATATACCGTTGAGTTCGTATCGTCATTCTGGACCCGTTGACATATAATTTGCTAGGTTTTAGTAGACATTGGTTCTGGCACGTATTTCGGTGCAAGTCGGATACCAATATCCGGATCAACGGGTCATTTTGAGATCGGCTCATCGGAATCCAATTCTGGACATACCGTTGAGTTCGTATTGTCATTATGGACTCGTTGACATATAATTTGCTGAGTTTGAGGATATTGGCTCCGACACGCTTTTCCGTGCAAATCAAAATTTTAATGTCCTGGTCAACGGACCAATTTGAGATCGGGTCAACGGAATCCAATTCTGGATATACCGTTGGGTTCGTATCGTCATTCTGGATTCGTGGACATATAATTTGTTAGGTTTAGTAGACTAGTATTCTTGCATGTTTTTTGGTGCAAAGCGGGTCCGACACGGACACTGTATTGACCCGAAATTATCTTTTTGCCCCTGTGTCTAAATTGGACTTATGGGCAGGCTATTCTAGCTATTTCGACCATTCTGGACACGTTGGTAATGGTTGTTTCACCATCCGACAACATCTGTAGGTTTTTACCCTATTATTATAATCTTTCTCCTTTTATGGTATTTTGAGATCCATCGATTCCAGTGATTTCACAACCACTGAAATTGAATGTGTCGGCTCTGTAGATGTTTATAGAGACTAGTTTGACCCTGTTTGACCATGGTTGACTACTTGACTGAACGTCGAAGTAGAGTCAACACTTGACCTAGGTTAGACTAGTTTTGACCTTGGTTGACCACAGTTGACTATTTTGTCCAAAAGTCAACCAGAAGTCAACTGTAGCCTAAAATTGACTAGTACTGGACCGAAGTTGACCAGTTGACCCAAAGTCAACTGTTAGCCAAAGTTAGTCAATATTTGACCTAGTTTGACCTAAAGTTGACCAGTTGACCAAAGGTCAACTGTAAGTCAACCCTTGACTTGCCTTGACCTAGTTTGACTTAGTATGACTCGATTTTTCTTCCAAACCCTTATATTGATACAGTATTCCATCTATAGGTCCTCGAGACACTGTTTTTGGACTAAGTTGACATATTCTACCAGATCTCAGGCGAGTACATTCTCTGATAATAGTTTTGTTTTATGATATCATTTATGTTTCTTGTATTTAGTATAGACACCCTTGTTCTCTTGGCACATTGTTCACACGGATTGGCATTTCTCTGGATCCCGTCATGAGATGTTATTCCTCGCTTTTCTTGGTATATCTTGTGCAAGTCTTTCTTGTTCCTTGTGCATTATATAGACACGATTCATGCGAAGGCTAGCTACCCTCTCGGAGAATCGTGTGTCATGATGTTTCATGGTTGGATCTACTATACTGGTCGGGGACGGGGAGTATTAGTGTAGATGTGTGGTCAATACCCGCCTTGTATATCGTGTGAACCTTGTGAATGCCAATCATACACCACACGTATGGTTGGCTAGATCATGACCTTGTGCAGACCCAAGCCGGCCACATGTTGTAGCTAGTACTCACACACTTAGATAGACGATTCTTGATTCTTGTACATGCCATGATCAGTTTTACTTCCTTGTTCTAGCTCTAGATTTACAACATACCTTGCCATGATACTCACATGTACATTTCATGATTTCTTATATATTCACTCTATTTACTGCTACATTTTCAATATCGTATAATTATAACTATTATTTGAGATTTGTGCTATTTCCATCCTGATCGGATATGTTGACAAAATTTTAGGAGTAGTTGTGCCCTCAATATTGGACTTTATGAAGTTGCTAGCTGAGGTGGATCTCACTATTCTTCTGTGTGAGTTGCCTGTCCTTAGTTAGTCTTATTGTTCCTTCTTTATTTTTTTGTCTTATGATCCTTGTAGATTCTAGTTGTTCTAGTGATATTGTTATTATTTTCTGTTTTATCTTCCTTAGTTTTTGTGATGTGACATGAGTACATTTCTAGTTATGGATCTTTAGATGTTGTAGTTAGTATGGGGTACTTGACAGCGCTCTACCGTCGATACTGCGGCGTAGGCTGGGCGTGGCTCACGTATTCGTACCCGGGTGCGGGTCGTGACACCTATGGATGCCTCTAGAGAGGCACAGGTACCTGAAAATAAAGAGATCTCGATATTCTATATATGTTTTGGTGAATTGTGGAATAGAAAAGCACTTATCATCGACGACATATTTAGCTATGCAGTAGCTACTGAAATATCAAAGGACAACGATGATTGTGAAAATGAACCACGTAGTATAAATGAATGTCGACAAAGAAAAGATTGGCCAATGTGGAAAGTTGCTATTCAAGCAGAATTAAAATCTTTTGAAAAACATGGTGTATTTAGACCTATAGTAGAAACACCAAAGGGAGTAAATCATGTTGGTTTTAAATGGGTGTTCGTAAGAAAACAAAATGAGAGAAACGAAGTTGACAGATACAAAGCCCGACTTATGGCACAAGGTTTCTCTAAAAAACCTGGAATTGACTATGTCGAGACTTACTCTCCAGTTATGGATGTCATTACTTTTAGATATCTAATTAGTCTCGCAGTTTCTGAAAATTTGATATGAGACTTATGGCTGTTGTAACTGCATATTTGTGTGGCGACTTAGATATTAACATCTATATGAAAATTCCAAAAGTATTTACAATGCCAGAGACTAAGTCAAAGGGTATGTGTTCAATTAAACTTAGACAAGCATTATATGGATTGAAACAATCTGGAAGAGTGTGGTATAATCGTCTTAGTATATATTTGACTAAGGAAGGATAATAAAAATAGTCAAATTTTCCCATGTGTCTTCATTAAGAAAGCAGAGAATGGATTTTCTATAATAGCAGTATATGTGGATGATATAAACTTGATCGGATCTCCTGCTGAATTGGAGAAAACTGCAAACTATCTTGAAAAAGGAATTTGAAATAAAAGACTTGGGAAAGACAAAGCTTCGTCTCGGCTTACAAATAGAACGGAGTTCTAGTGGAATATTAGTGCATCAATCCCGATATATCGAAAGGATTTTGAAAAAATTTAGAATGGACAAAGCACATCCACTTAGTACACCCATGGTGGTACGAAGTTTGGATTTGAATAAAGATCCATATCGACCAAAGGGAGAAGATGAAAAAGTTCTTGGTCCTGAAGTATCGTATTTAAGTGCTATTGGAGCACTACTATATCTAGCACAATACACAAGACCAGAATCGACGGTAGAACGCTGTATAGGTCGTCTATAAATACTACAACTAGACAAAATATAAGGGTACCTGTCATCTCCACAAGGAGGTATAATATGGCATAACTCAATCACAAGACAAACTAGGATAGATAGCACGAAATGGAAATATGATAGAAGTGAAAAAGGAAATGATTTCAAGATCCAACACAAGCTCAGAGATATAAACACATCACAGAATCTTAAAATATAATATAGAATACTACAGTCTGAAAGCACTAGCTGGATCGCAGTCCAGGCAAACCTAACTAAGCTATACTACTCCGGGTGTGCAAAGTCTAGTGGCTCAACTAACAGGCCACAGTCCTGGACTAAGTCTCCATCTATCTTGACCCCATTGTAGGTCGAGCAGTCTGCCTCAGAATCATCTGTAATATATCAACGGTATCCTGTCAGGAAAATGAGCAAGTACAAATACTAACAGCACTTTCATATGAATTGACAAATTCTATAAGAGACAATTATAATGAAATATAAGACAAAGATATAGGATGACTTGGGAGCTATTCGAAAGCCGAGTTACAACCGGTAAACCAAACAAGGATCGGGGTTGTAACCCGTCTCCCGAACAGAACTTAGCCTCCAATCAAGGTTTAGCATAAGATCATGTAGAACATGTGAGTACTAAATATCATAACATGGTGAGAAAAGTACTGAATGTAGAACTGACCAGGATATATGATGTGATAAAATAAATATAAAATGTGCCATAAATTATTAGAGCGTTATGTGATCGGCTTGGGAAAGTTACAGGACACCCTATCCACTTGGCCCGACAATCACATAAAAATCACTAGAAAGGGTCATGCCGACCAACCTGGATAACGAGCACAAGAAATAAGATCTTGCTACACCCTACGTGAAGTAAGGGTGGTACAAGCACAAGAATATAGTGACAGGGTGGCTTTGATCACATAGCCCCTAATAATTTTCCATCTCCGAATAGTATAATAGATTTGGATATGACACATCATGACATGGGATTCCCTAAGAGGGTAGCAAATCCCCTTAGGAATTGATGTCTACACAAGTACAGGGAACAAGACAGAAAATGTACCAATATACCAAGAAAATTCAGGAACAACATCTCATGTCATGATCCGACGTATACTAGTCCGTGAACCATCGTGTCGGGAAATCAAGTAAGACACTACAACTGAATCGGATATAGCAGATATCAAGACAATAAAAACTATCAGTGAATGTACTCGCCTGTGGTCCTGAGCTGATAAGGTGAACAGATGCTCAGAGTAATCATAGACCTAAAGATGAGATACCATAAGTCAAAACAGGGTTTAAAATAAAAGGAAAGCTAATCTAGTCATGATATGCAAGTCTAAGTCAAAACTAGGTCATACTAGGTCATACTAGGTCACAGGAAGTCAATCTAAGTTAAACTAGGTTAAACTGGGTCAAAGGCTGACTTACAGTTGACTTTTGGTCAACTAGTCAACCCTGGTCAACTCTAGGTTAACCCTAGGTCAAACTAGGCTAATATTGACCAACTGTTGACTTTCAGTCAACTGGTCAACTCTGGTTGAGTTCGGTCAAGTTCTAGTCACTTTTAGGCTAAGTTTGACTTTCGGTTGACTTTTGTTGACTTTTGGTCAAAACGGTCAACCGAGGTCAAAATTAGTCTAAGAGCACTATTACTGACCATTACCAACTAAGGGAACCAAATTCTACTTATATCTTAAGCCTTAAATTATATACCTTAGTTATAGGTAATTATCTTAACTTACCCTATTACCTTTTCCAAGGTAAACCCACTACCAAGCCTCTACCTTAGTTTCTAGGCACTTTTCTACCTTGAAATGGTATCATAATACCATGCCCTTGTATCTCGATACCATGCCATAGTATCTTGATACTCTAACTTCATATCTTAAAGTATATAATACCTTATCTTAGAAATAGGGTAAATCCTATTTACCTTACTAGCATACTATATCTCAACCTGCTTACTAACACTCTAACTAATTCTCACACACAACACTCAAGGTTAAGGGACTGATTTTAGTAATGCATGGACTGAATTTGATGAAAAGGATGAATGAATGGTGAATGGGTGAATGGATGAATGAATGGTGAATGAATGAATGGATGTTAAGCATGAAACATGGACTTATATGGACTGTATATATATATATATATATATATATATATATATATATATATATATATATATATATATATATATATTTTTTTTTTTTTTATATATATATATATATATGGACTGATTTGAATTAGAATTGGAATGAATGAATGGTGAAGTGGATATGAAGTGAATGGGGGCTGTTATAAAGTGTATGAACTGAATGATATGGAAGGATATAATGTGGACTGATTGGTATGGAGATGGAAGTGTGGATATATGGTTGAAATGTGGAATGGGGGCTGATATTACTGAATGGGGGGCTGAAATGGGGGACTGATAACATGAAATATCTGGACTTTTATTGAAGTATAGGGACTGAGTTGTATGGAAAAATTATGGACTGAATTGATGATTGAATATATGGGTGAATGGATGAATGAATGGATTGGATGAATGGATAGAGGCTGAAATGGGTGAAATAGAAAAAGGGGAGAGAATGTCCTGCTACTGCTGTTACTGATATGCAGTCCCCTATGGGGACTACTGTCACCTACAGATTTCGTTATACGTATTTTGGTATACGTGTACGTATCTCGGACCCGTATTTCGACTTGTCTTGGCTGGCTAGTCTTGGGTTTTGCATTGGCATGGGTTAATTAGCATTTCATGGTTCGTATGGTCTATTTTGGCCTTGGCATGCATCAGGTTCGGTTGGGTTCGGCTTGGTTTGGTTCGGTTTGGGTTAGTATGCAAACCCCTACCTACCACCCTGTCACGCCCAGAACCAGAATACTGGAGGGCGGAGGACAGACACAGCCAGCTACGTATATTAAAGTGAAACCCACCTCGCAATACGGTTATGGCTGTCTAGATGCATGAGGGTTTACTACAAGCCATCTGTCTCTTAAGGTCAAAAATAAGCCTAGTGTCTCAATCTCAAGCAAGCAAGTAAATGTAACAAGATGGTAGATCATCAGACATACAAAGTAAGGCGTCCCATACATTACATATTCAGATGATCATGAAGCTAGTCATACAAAATACGAAGACTAGCAAGAGTTTAAGTCATACATGATCAACCCTAGGATTTGTCAATCATGTTACAGCCCGTAGGCAGACAGTAAGTAAAGTTGCAAACGAGCTAACACTTGCTCGGCGGCTAAACGCCTCAAAAGAATATTTTTACAGTAGAGTTGGAGAGCAAAATAAGAACCCACTCATTGCCAGGATTCCTTCTAGTGGTCACCATCTGGCAGGAAGGCTGGAAGATCCTCGGAAGCTGCTCCGAAATCTGGCCATACAAAACCAGCTGGATCAGACCCCAAAAAGAGCAAGTGGCACAAAGGAGGATTCACTTAAGAACTAAAACCATCATATCAGCACATAAAATCATAGGTAAAAATAACATAAGATATGAGTAGAGATAACAGGGTGATAAACGATACGATAACTAAAGGACTATTCCGGTAACCAAGTTACAACCCGTAAACCAAACAAGGACCGGGGTTGTAACCCTTCACCTGAACAGAATTTAGCCTCTAACTAGTTATCGATAGAGTAAAGCATAAACAATCATGTCCAGAGATGGCCATGTACTGGGTCTAGACAAGACTAGACAAGATGGTACTCCATTCAATCATTTACGGCCAAGCAAGAGTACGGCTTGATAGTTAGCAAGCTAGGGTTATCACAAGCTTAGTTACTAACAAGATGCAATGAGGATTCCTACGGCCACAAGTCCTGCAGACTATCCAGGTTATCCAGGCGCAAGGGTCATGTTAAGAGTTGTCTTGACTTGTTAGGTGACTTGGATACAACACATGACAGTGTGCATAGTAATCGTTTCATGTAGTGCCCCACATAACAGTGAGCTGGAAAAATATCCTACTCGTCGGCAGGCTGCAAGTCCATCAAGGAAGATGCCCAGATAACGGGATTGCCTGTAGCCGGAATACCTCTCTATATGCTCTACCTGATCAATCTAGTCATTAATCTAGTCAGATTCAGTATGAATCCCTGACCGTGGTAACCAGGGATACATGTCTTAGACATGATGCGAGACAAGACTAGTAGCTTTTACAAGCACATTCAATACAGTCACCCGCGGTGTTCAAGAAGAGAATTTACTAGCGTATCAAGTTAGCCGTCGCAACATCGTTCATGGATTACATGTTAAGGTTACTTGTCAGGGGTGCACCACAATGGGTCACCATCATGTATGTCATGTCATGTTCTTGTTTGGAGTGCGCCACGACGGGCCACCATCATGTTGTGTTACTAATACTTGTTACCTGTTAGGGACGCGCCATGACGGGCCGCCATCATGGTTCATTACATGTCATTGATCATTTCGTGTTCACACATCATGGTTATGATCATAGCAGATCATCATGTAAGCAAAAGAGACATATCCTGAGTGTGACCAACGGGCCACCGACGTAAGGAAGACAACATAGCTTAGAGCATATATAGAGGAAATTATATGTCGTGACAAAAGAGAAAATGCCAAATCATTGTGTACCCCAAGGCTATGCGTCCAGGGGGTTTCATGTGCCTACATAAGCCTAACATTATACCAAGTCGTGCTAAGCCATGTTACGGCTTGCACAAGTCATGCCGTATCGAGTCGTGCCATGCCTAGCTGTGGCATGCACGAGTCATGTCGTGTCATCAAGATCAATAGCAAGAAAATCGCATAAAATCACAAGTCGTAAAAGATGCGATAAGCCGAAACATGCAAAACCAAAGCATGAGGATCATGGGCATCCATGTGCCCAAGTGAAGGGGACTTATGCGCCCACATGGGGGCTCCTATACGCCCACATAAGGGAGGCTATGCGCCCAAACATGGGTGCCTACATGGCCAAGGCACTTACATGGCCAAGTGCCAAGGAATGAAGAAGGGTTTGTGCATTACGGGTGAAGGCCATGTGCCATACCCAAGTCATGCACCCACACAGGCTTATTGTATTCGCCCACTAGGAGGGGAATACACTCTATTCGTCCAAACATGAGTGACCTATGCACCCAAGCATGGGTTGGACCCTTGTGGCCAAAGGTTAAGGGTGAATGAAAGTAAGGAGACAAGTCGTGAAGGTTTATGCGCCAACACAAGACTATGCTCCCACATGTGGCACCCTATACGCCCACATGGAGGCATATGCGCCTACATGAGTGGAGGAAATGCTTTGGGCGTATGAAAGGTCCATGCACCCAAGAAGTGCACTGTTCGTCTTCCCGACGAATCCGGGAAGAACGAACCATGGCCGAAAACTTCAAAACTCCTCCATTTCTCCATCCGGAGTCCAAGTTTGGATTTCCTTAGGTCAAAATGGGGTAGAACGAAATTCTCTACCACATGGAACCATCAAAACATGCAAAAGAAGAAGTTAAATAGATCAAAACTTCATGTTTCCAAAAAAGGCAATTTTTTAGATCTACAAAAATACATGCTTCAAAATAAAAAAATTCAAGTTCTAAAGTGGAAGAGAATCATGCTAGAAAACCATTGGAACCATCCAATTGGGTTCTTGAGTGAGAGCAAGGTGCACTTGCTTATGGAAGGGGAGAGGTTTTTAATGGAGGAGGAGAAGAAGAAATTATGGAGAGTAATGAAGAGAGAGAAAAGTAGGTGGGGTTTATAAATGGGGATGGTGGTAGGTAGGGGGGTTAACTTGTTGAACCAAAATAAACCAAGCCAACCAAAATAAACTAAGTTAAACCCTGATGAACCTAAACACGATTAAATCAAAATCAGCTAGCAAGACAAGACAAATAAAACTACTGGACAGGATCCCGTACACGTATACTGGAAGTACGTATATGGAAAACGGAGGTGACAACTCTACCCACCTTAAAAGAATTCCGTCCTCGAAATTTAATCAAGAGGCTAGAGATGTCGAGCAAGCTATAATAATCACAGGCAAGTTATAACTAAGCAATCAATCAAGCAGTCATTCATACAAGTAAGGAAGTTGAAGGCATAAGGCATAAGAAGACATTATACCTTACGAGTCAAACAGGTCGGGATACCGCGATCGGATATCATCCTCACGCTCCCACGTTGACTCACCCAAAGATTGATGACCCCAAGCAACATAGACTAACTTGATAGTCTTATTTTTCAGTATTTTTCTCTTTTCGGACCAATATGGATACGGGTCTCTCCTCATACGAAAGGTTGGCATCAAAAACCAATTTCGAATGATCAATGACATGACTCGGATCCGGGATATACCGTCGTAATTGGAATACGTGGAAGTCATCATGTACCTCACGTAACGATGGTGGAAGAGCGAGACGATAAGATACATCATCTACTCACTCCAAGATGTCGAACGACCCTATATACCTAGGACTAAGTTTTCCCCGTACGCCGAAATGAATGACGCCATGGGTAGGAAAGATCCTAAGGAATACAAGGTCGCTGATAGAAAATTCAAGGGGACGTCGATAGAAATCGGCCCAATGATACTGGCGATCTTGTGCAACTCGAAGATGATATATGACTTGTCTGACCACCTCAACAGTCCGCGTTACCATATCTGGTCCAAGCATTTATCTCTTACCGATATCATCCCAAGCCAAAGGAGATCTGCACTTTTTGCCGTACAAGGCTTCAAAGGGTGCCATCTGGATACTGACCTGGAAGCTGTTGTTGTAGGAGAACTCCACGAGATGCAAGTGATCTTCCTATGAACCACCGAAGTTGAGTGTACATGACCGTAGCATATCTTTAAGAGTCTGGATCGTACGTTCTGACTGACCATCTGTCTGCGGATGGTAGGCTGAACTAAACTTGAGACGAGTCCCCAAACTCTATTGAAGACTCCGCCAAAAGTATGAGGTGAATCTTGAATCTCTATCTGATACAATACTAACTGTTACTCTATGTAATCTGACTATCTGCCTGAGGTACATCTCTGCAAGATGATCCGTCGACTGACCGATTCTGAAAGGAATGAAATGAGCTACCTTCGTGAGTCTGTCGATAATAACCCAGATAGCATCTCTTCCAGCTGGGGATCTAGGTAATCCGGTCATAAAATCCATGGTAATGTGCTCCCATTTCTATTCTGGGATCGGTAAAGGTTGAAGAAGTCCAGCTGGTCTCTGATGTTCGGCTTTAACTTGCTGACAAACCAAACAACAAAAGACAAACTGGGTTATCTCCCTCTTCATACCATTCTACCAAAAATGCTGACGGATATCACGATACATCTTCGTACCGTCGGGGTGAATCAAATACTGAGAACTGTGAGCTTCTGCCATGATCTCCCGTCTGATATCTCCACTGGGTACACAAAGACTTCTCCCATGTCGGAGTGTACCATCTTCATCAATACATAGCTCTGTTCTCCGCCCTGCTACACATTCTGGCCTAAGCCGCTGAAGCTTAGAATCCACTAACTGAGCTAACTTGATCCTCTCCACTATACTGGACTGAACTTGCATACTGGCCATCAATGCCACACTGGAAGGAAGAACAACTTCAATACCCATCTTCTGAAGATCTGCTAACAACTCAGGCTGTGCTGTTAGAAAATAAACTCCGGCTCTCCTGCTCAATGCATCTGCAACAACGTTGGCCTTCCCAGGATGATATTGCAAGTTGATGTCATAGTCCATAAGTAGCTCTAGCCATCTTCTTTGACGCATGTTAAGATCCTTCTGGATAAACACATACTTAAGAATCTTGTGGTCAGTAAAAATCTCTACCCGATCTCTATATAAATAATGCCTCCAAAGCTTCAATGTAAACACTACTGCTGCTAACTCCAAGTCATGGGTAGGATAATTCCTATTATGGTCACGAAGCTGATGTGACGCATAAGCGACTACCTTACCATGCTGCATCAATACGTATCCCAATCCTCTGCCTGAAGCATCGCAATAAACTGAAAATCCTCCAGTCCCATCGAGAAGAGTGAGAATGGGGGCCGTCATCAATCTCTGCTTCAACTTCTCGAATGAACTCTAACACTCTGCTGTCCAAGAAAACTACACATCCTTGTGGGTCAACTGCGTCAATGGTGCTAAAATCCGAGCAAAGTCTGACACAAACCGACGGTAATAACCAGCCAATCCAAGGAAACTTCAAACTTTCGCGATAGTGCTAGGTACTAGCCATGTCTCTATGGCAAATATCTTCTGGGGGTTCACCTCCACTCTACCTCTGGTGATGATGTGACCTAAGTACGAGATACGATCCAACCAAAAGTCACACTTACTGAACTTCACATACAACTGGTAATCCTTGAGAATCCGAAGAACTATACGGAGATGCTGCTCATGCTCCACTTCACTCTAGCTATAGACTAAGATGTCGTCTATAAACACTATCACGAGCTGGTCCAAATATGGCATAAAGATACGATTCATGAGGTCCATGCATACGGCTGGAGCATTGGTCGCTCCAAATGGCATAACAAGGAACTCCCAATGTCCATACCTCGATCTAAATGCTGTCTTCGGGATGTCCTGCTCTCTAACTCTGATCTGATGGTACCCTGACCGCAAGTCAATCTTCGAGAATACAGCCGCTCCCTTGAGATGATCAAATAAATCATCTATCCTTGGTAGAGGATATCTATTCTTGATTGTTATTGAGTTCAAGGTACGATAATCAACACATAATCTTGATATACCATTCTTTTTTCACAAGAAGCATCGGGGCTCCCCAAGGTGATCCGCTAGCAATAACGAAACCCTGGTTCTAAGTTCTTCAATCATCTTTTACAAGATCTCCAACTCTGAAGGCGCCATTCTATAGACCCTCTCTGACACTGGTGCTGATCCAGGAATCAAATCAATGGTGAACTTGATCTCTCTCTCTGGGACATGCCTGGAAGCTCTTCAGGAAATACGTCAGGAAACTCTTCTACAACTCTGGGAAACTGAACTGCTGCTACTGCCATCCGTAATTAGGGCTGCAAATGAGCCAAGTCGTTCGCGAGCTGCTCGAAGCTTGGGTCGATAAAAGCTTGTTTGAGCTCGGTTCTTTTAGTAAACAAGCTGAGCTCAAGCTTCATTTTCGAGCTCGTTTAATAAACGAACCAAGCTCAAGCTTAGAAGTACTCGGCTCGTTTGAGCTCGCAAGCTGGCTCGTTTATGAGCTTGCGAGCTGGCTCATTTAGAAGCTCATTTAGGAGCTCGCAATATGGTTGTGTGCATTATATATTTATATATCCTTAATAATTGTTCTTAAGAAACTTTTTTAATTAAATTTTTATAAATAAATTGTTAACATTATAAGTACTTGAATTCAAACCTAACTAGCTTGAAATCAAGCTCGTACTAGCTTGAAATCGAGCTCGTTAAGCTTAAAATCAAGCCTAATGATCTTGAAATAAAGTTGAGCGAGCTTGAAATCTAACTTAACATGCTTGATTTTGAGCTTATCAAGCTTGAATCAAGCTTGCTTGAATCAAGCTTGCTTATCAAGCCAAGCCCGAGCTCAAACCAAGCCAAGCTCAAGCTTAATATAAACAAGCTCGAGCTAAGCTTAAGCTCTAAAATAAAAAACTTACCAAGCTCGAGCTCGGGCTCGGGTTCGAGCTCGATTAATTCTAGTCAAGCCAAGCTCAAGCTTACAAGAGCTTGGCTCGGCTTGGCTCGTTTGCAGCCCTATCCGTAATGCTCGGGAAGAAGGTTTTACTCTGCCTTGGAGAAATGAAAACTCTGGCTCATCAGGAATACTAAAAATAATCCTGCCGATATGGCAATCTATTCTAGCATACTGGTCCCTCAATCAATCCATCCCTAGGACCATATCATAATCGGTCATCGAAAATTCTATCAACCTAGCGGGAAACCCTCTACCGCTAACTACGATTCGATACGAGAAAAATACTCTATCTACTTCCACAAGACCGTTACCAGTAAGTATATTGAGCCTTACTGATAGGGACTAGGGCTCCAGTCCTATCCGTGTTGCGAATCGTGTAGACATAAATAAATACGATGCACCTGAATCAAATAATACTGATACAGGAAAAGAGTTGACGAGAATGGTACCTTCTACCACCTCACCTGATGCCAACTCCTCCTCTACGGTCAAAGCCATCACCTGACTTTGCCCTCTGGGTGCTGGTCCCCTCTGCTGGAAACCTCTCTGGCGGTTCTGATTCTGAGCCTGGGCCTGGGCATACTGCTGCGGTCTTTGCTGCTGGAATGCTTGGGCCTGAGACGGCAATGGCCTCGGAGGTTGGTACTGCTGCTGCTGCACTGGTGCTGGTTCCCTTATCGAGGGACTAGTCTGGGACGATGAGGATGAACCGGCTCTCTGCGGGCAGGACCCTATCATGTGATCCGATGCCCCACAAGCCAAACACAATCCTTGTGCTCGGCGACATTCTGATACAACATGCCCTGACTTCCCATAATGAGTGCAGCCCATTGTGGAAGACTGCCTCCGCTTCTGCTGAGGGTACGCCAGGGTCGAGTGCTGAACCGATGTAACTGATGCTGCCCTCCTCGGAGCTCCAATGGTCAAGGCCCTAGCCACCGGGGCTGGGGCTGAAGACTGGTTCATCTGGCCATGGGATCGCTTCTGTCCTCCAGTTCTGTCCACAATCCTCTGCGAAGTATACTCATGCCTCTTCACTTCTCGCAAGACGGCATCAAAAGTTCGATGCTCAAACTGATCCACTGCTAGAATGATCTCTAGGTGGAGCCCTTGCTGGAACCGCTACGCTCGATCGAACCCGATTGCCACCAAGGTGGGAGCAAACCGACTCAATCTCAAAAACTCGGCCGCATAACCATCGACCGTCCTACTCATCTGCCTGAGATTGGTGAACCTCGTCTGTAGGTCGTTGAGCTACATCATCGAAGTACTTGATCTGGAACTTATCACTGAATACCGCCCATGGAACAGGCGTCGCCAACCCAACTGCTATCATCGCCCACCAGGTGCAGGCTAGGTCCAATAACTGCAGGCGTACCACAGCTACCTTCTCTCCTTCTGGAGTCTTTGCTGCATCCAAGATAATCTCGATGTCCTGGAGCCATGCATCAGCTGCATTAGCGTCCTCACTACCATCGAAGAAAGGAGGGTTCAGATGCTTGAAACTGCTAGCCGTACTATTTTTTTGATAACCAACACGGCCCATGGCATCCTATACTACCTAGTGTAGGGCAACGCCCCGGCGATCTTGAGATGCAAGCAAGGTCCTGATGAGAGCCACCAAGGTGCCATCGTCAGGCTCTGCAGGCTGGATGAACTGAACTGTTGGCTCTTGACCCCCAGTAGGCATGACTTTGGAGGCTACTCCTGAATGCTGGGCTTGATCTCCAGGTTGCTGCTGGTCCATGGAAGGTGCTCCGCCTTGTCGATCGGTAGGACCAGGAATAATGCTGCTGAAAAAATGACATAGGAAACAATAAGGAAGGACCATGATAGATCAAGGATATAAGCATGTGATCAGATCAAGATTTTAGGAAGATTAGTAGACACGAGTAGAGATCAAAGGCGAGTGCTGATTGAGACATCTATCCAGTAAAACCCTCACACATTTTGATTTTCAAGACCTGTATGGGCTACCACTTAAATCATGTCACGTCCCAGAACCAGAATACTGGAGAGCGGGGGACAGCCACAACCAGCTACGTATATTGAAGTGAAATCCACCTCGCAATACGGTCATGGCTGTCTAGATGCATGAGGGTTTACTACAAGCCATCAGTCTCTTAAGGTCAAGAACAAGCCTAGTGTCTCAATCTCAAGCAACCAAGTAAATGTAACAAGATGGTAGATCATCAGACATACAAAGTAAGGCGTCCCATACATTACATATTCAGATAATCATGAAGCTAGTCATACAAAATACGAAGACTAGCAAGAGTTTAAGTCATACATGATCAATCCTAGGATTTTTCAATCATGTTATAGCCCGTAGGCAGACAGTAAGTAAAGTTGCAAACGAGCTAACACTTGCTCGACGGCTAAACGCCTCAAAAGAATATTTTTACAATAGAGTGGGAGAGCAAAATAAGAACCCACTCATTGCCAGGATTCCTTCTAGTGGTCACCATCTAGCAGGAAGGCTGGGAGATCCTCGGAAGCTGCTCCGAAATCTGGCCAAACAAAACCAGCTGGGTCAGACCCCAGAAAGAGCAAGTGCCACAAATGAGGCTTCACTTAAGAACTAAAACCAGCATATCAGCACATAAAATCATAGGTGAAAATAACATAAGACATGAGTAGAGATAACAGGGTGATAAATGATTAGATAACTAAAGGACTATTCCGGTAACCAAGTTACAACCCGTAAACGAAACAAGGACCGAGGTTGTAACCCTTCACCTGAATAGAATTTAGCCTCTATCCAATTATCGATAGAGTAAAGCATAAACAATCTTGTCCAGAGATAGCCATGTACTGGATCTAGACAAGATGGGACTCCATTCAATCATTCACGGCCAAGCAAGAGTACGGCTTAATAGTTAGCTAGCTAGGGTTATCACAAGCCTAGTTACTAACAAGATACAATGAGGATTCCTACGGCCACAAGTCCTGCAGACTATCCATGTTATCCAGGTGCAAGGTTCATGTTAAGAGTTGTCTTGACTTGTTAGGTGACTTGGATGCTACATATGACAGTGTGCATAGTAATCGTTTTATGTAGTGCCCCACATAACAGTGAGCTAGAAATATGCCCTACTCGTCGGCAGGCTATAAGTCCATCAAGGAAGACGCCCATATAATGGGATTGCCTGTAGCCGAAATACCTCTATATATGCTCTACTTGATCAATCTAGTCATTAACCTAGTCAGATTCAGTATGAATCCCTGACCGTGGTAAACAGGGATACATGTCCTAGACATGATGCGAGACAAGACTGGTAGCTTTTACAAGCACATTCAATACAGTCACCCACGGTGTTCAAGAAGAGAATTTACTAGCTTATCAAGTTAGCTGTCGTAACAACGTTCATGGATTACATGTCAAGGTTACTTGTCAAGGGTGCACCACAATGGGTCACCATCATATATGGTATGTCATGTTCTTGTCTGGAGTGCACCACGACGGGCCACCATCATGTTGTGTTACTAGTACTTGTCACCTGTTAGGGACGTGCCACGATGGGCAGCCATCATGTTTCATTACATGTCATTGATCATTTTCTGTTCACACATCATGGTTATGATCATAGCAGATCATCATGTAAGCAAAAGAGACATATCCTGAGTGTGCCCAACGGGCCAACGATGTAAGGAAGAAAACATAGCTTAAAGCATATATAGAGGAAAGTACATGTCGTGACAAAAGAGAAAATGCCAAATCATTGTGTGCCCCAAGGCTATGCGTACACGGGGTTTCATGTGCCTACATAAGGCTAACATTATGCCAAGTCATGCTAAGCCGTGTCACAGCTTGCACAAGTTGTACCGTGTCGAGTCGTGCCATGCCTAGACATGGCACGTACGACTCATGTCGTTTCATGAAGATCAATAGCGAGAAAATCGCATAAAATCATAAGTCGTAAAAGATACGATAAGCCGAAACATGCAAATCCAATGCATGAGGATCATGGGCATCCATGTGCCCAAGTGAAGGGGACTTATGTGCCCACATAGGGGATCCTATGCACCTACATAAGGGAGGATATTTGCCCAAACATGGGTGCCTAAATGGCCAAGGCACTTGCATGGCCAAGTGCCAAGGAATGGAGAAGGGTTTGTACATTACGTGTGAAGGCCATGTGCCATACCCAAGTCATGCACCCACACTGGCTTCATGTATGTGCCTACTAGGAGGGGAATATACTCTATGCACCCAAACATGACTGCCCTATTTGCCCAAGCATGGGTTGGACCCTTGTGGCCAAAGGCTAAGGGTGAATGAAAGCAAGAAGACAAGTCGTGAAGGCTTATGTGCCAACACAAGACTATGCTCCTACATGTGGCACCCTATGCGCCCACATGGAGGCATATGCGCCCACGTAAGTGGGGGAAATGCTTTGGGCGCATGACAGGTCCATGCGCCCAAAAAGTGCATTGTTCGTCTTTCCGACGAATCCGGAGAGAACGAACCATGGCCGAAAACTTCAAAACTCCGCCATTTCTCCATCCGGAGTCCAAATTCGAACTTCCTTAGGTCAAAATGGGGTAGAACGAAATTTTCTACCACATGGAACCATCAAAACATGCAAAAGAAGAAGTTAATAGATCAAAACTTCAAGTTTCCGAAAAAGGCAATTTTTTAGATCTACAAAAATCCATGCTTCAAAATGAAAAATTCCAAGTTCTAAAGTAGAATAGAATCATGCTAGGAAACCATTGGAACCATCCAAATGGGTTCTTGAGTGAGAGCAAGGTGCAATTTCCTATGGAGGGAGAGAGGTTTTTAATGGAGGAAAAGAAGAAGAAGTTATGGAGAGTAATGAAGAGAGAGAAAAGTCGGTGGGGTTTATAAATGGGGATGGTGGTAGGTAGGGGGGTTAACATATTGAACCAAAATAAACCAAACCAACCAAAATAAACCAAGTTAAAACCTGATGAACCTAAACAAGATTAAATCAAAATCAGCTAGCAAGACATGACAAGTAAAAATACTAGACAGGATCCCGTACACGTACACTGGAAGTACGTATACGAAAAATGAAGGTGACACACCCTTCCTCATTTATTAACCCAACAACCCCTTCTCTCTTCTCATTCATTTTCTCATTAAACTCCTTCTTCCTAATTAATCTCTCCACCCACTAAGAGAGAGGCTTAGGCAAGTATAACTTGCTTCATGGAGGAACTCCATTTTATTGTTCCATTGTCTTCCTCACGAGATTATAAGACACTTTAGTACTTAGTATTTTCAAATTCCATGGTTTATTCCTTGTAGATCAAAGTTTGTTGTATTTTCTGATTTCTTGGGTTTTGATCTACTAACTTGATTGTTTTCGGAGATTGAGAGTTCCATGTAGTAGGAATCTCGATTTTACGCAAGCTTGGCCCTTGAATGGTTGGGTCAAGTCTTGGCCGAGATGGGGTTTTTGAGTTCTTGAGTCCCACGAGTGCTTGCCTTGGCCTTGGGGAGAAGACGAGCCCTTTATGCCTACGTTTTACGTGCCCGCGTAGTGTTCTCCCTTTACGCCCATGTTTTACGTGCCAGCGTAGTATTTTTCCTTTTACGCACATGCACTTGCATGCCCGCGTAATCTGTTCTACGTCGAGTTCATTCGAGCTCTACGTAGGGGCTACCTCCGCTCGCTCGAGTGCTCGCTCGCATAGAGTTCTTACGCGCGTAGAGTCTCGCTCGAGTGCTCGCTCGCGTAGAGCCTCACTCGTATGCAGCCTTGCTCGCGTAGAGCTGTCTTCCCTTGTTCTTGCCAACGTAAAGCTATTTTTATGCTCGGGGCTCCTAGGCCTAGCGTAGTCTCGTTCGCGTAGAGGCTTTGAGCCCCTTGGCGTACCCCGCTTGTCCTCTTATGTTCTTGCACCTTTGACATGGGCTTGATAATCACGAATTGGCACACGACATGGTATAACAAGTAATTTGACGTGTCATGACATGGCATAATATGAAAAGTAAGCATGGTGGGAACTATTGAATGCTGTTACGATGGCTAGCCTGACATGATAAGAATGAATGGCCTGGACACCGTGGACGATTGTGTTTGTACAAATGAACCAGTATTGTCTTGCATCATGTCTAGGGTAGGTACCCCTGAGTACTACGGTCAGGGGTACCTACTGAAACTGATTAAAGCTAAATAACTAGAATAATCCAGTAGTCATGAAGAGATTTTCCAGCTACAGGCAATCCCGTTATCTGGGCGCCCCATCATGGGATTTGTAGCCTGCCGTCGAGTAGGGCACATTTCCGAAACACCATCATGTGTTGCATCTCCCAAGCTACTTAAGGGTACATGCATTTTTTAGATAATGTACCCACATGAACTCAACCCCTAATGTCGTCCGGATAACCTGGATGGTCTGTAGGGCTTGTGGCTGTTGGATCAATCTTATTGTGTCTTGTTAGTAACTAGGCCTGCGATAACCCTAGTTAGTTAAAGTATCAAGCCGTACTTATTGCTTGGCCGTAAATGTTGGATGGAGTTTAACCTGTCCAAGCCTTGTCAATGTTCCAATACCTGGCTACTTCGGAACATTATTGCTTATGCTTACCTTATCAATAACTGATCAGAATGATTTCTCATCCACATGACATTTATTGCTCTATTTAGATTTTATGTCTTATTATTATCCTTCTTATTTTATGTTCTGATATGCTGGTTTTAGTTCTTAAGTGAAGCCTCCTTTGTGGCACTTGCTCTTTCTGGGATATGACCCAGCTGGTTTTGTTTGGCCAAATACCGGAGCAACTCCAGAGGATCTTCCTACCTTCCAGCCAGATGGTGACCACCAGGCGTAACCCTGACAACGAGTGGGTTTTATTTTGCTCTCCCACTCTATTGTAAAAATATTCTGTTGAGGCGTTTAGCCGACGAGCTCGTGTTAGCTCGATTGTACTTTACTTACTGTCGGCCTACGGGCTATAGCATGATTAACAAATCCTAGGGTTGATCATGTATGACTAAAACTCTTGCTAGTCATCACATTTTTTATGACTAGCTTCATGATCATCCAAATATGTAATGTATGGGACGCCTTACTATTGTATATTTGTTGCTCTGACATCTTGTAACTGCTATTACTTGCTTACGATTGAGACAATAGGCTTGTTCATGACCATAAGGGACTGATGGCTTGTAGTTAAACCCTTATGTATCTAGACAGTCGTGACCGTGTAGCGAGGTGGGTTGCACTTCAATATACGTAGCTGATTGTGTCCGCCCCCGCTCTCTAGTATTCTGGTTCTGGGGCGTGACAACTGATGCTGCAACCATAAGTGCTGCTGCTGTCCTGAGGATAGCAGCCTACTGCTGTCTGCTGCTGCCAAAGGGGCAGCAGCTCCTTCCACTTTCTGCACTCTCATCTCCCTCTCTAACACTCTCTCTTCTCACTCTCTATTCACAATACACCTACATATATATACACATCTACACACACACCTACATATATATACATATATCAAGACACCTATATATATACATATATCAAGACACCTATATATATATACATATATCAAGACACCTATATATATACATATATCAAGATACCTATATATATATATATACATATATCAAGACACCTATATTTATATACTCTCAAATATAAAGAGACACATATACAATATATATCTATATAAGATACATGAATAAATATGTAAGGACACCCAAGAACAACATTTAACATCAAAAATCTGAGATTAGAATATGTATTAAATCATTTAGACATAAAAACAAACACAAGTGTGTCCAATATTGGGGGTTTCCCACATGGACACAATCCACACATCAAGGACACTCATAATATCTCCAAAAGGACACAAAATGAACACAAATGGAGACACAATCATGGGGGTCATTTCTATGGATTCAAAATGATCCTATATGCATGTAGGATTGAAATAGATGAAAGATTTTACCTTCCGGGAGGTGAAATCCAAGGGAACTCCTTCCGATACAACACCGACACGAAGGGATCTTCAAATGGACCCAAACCAAAGCCAAATTCTCCCAAATTTGGCTAGCACCCTCTCTTCATGGAGTAGAGAAGAAATGATGAGGATTTGATGGAGGAATATATTGATTTGGGGATGAAATCAATGGAGGCTCTTCTCAAATTTGGGGAAGAACAAGAGAGAGAAATTTGTGGCTAAGAATGAAAAAAGAAAGTGACTCACCCCTCCCTCTCATGGCCGGCCATATGTGGCTGAATTTTCTCATTTTGGCAAAGTTTAAAATGCCCTCTCTAAGCTCCTATTGGTTCAACTTAAGATAGGTTAGGGTTTGGGGCTAAATTAGTCTAGTTTGAGTCTCTAATTAATCCAATTTAGTCATAAAATTTAGTCTAACCATACTAACTTAAATATTATCATATGTGGGCCATGCCTAACTAATGAGTGGGTCCTACTAGAGTCAAGTTACCCCGGGTCTCCGATACAAGTCGGATTGAGTTGAAATTCGAATCCGACTGAAATAATCCCAAAAAATATCATAAATAATAAAATAATTCTAAAAATAATTCTAAAGTAAAAAATGACCAAAATACCCCTGTTCTTGAAAACTGTGAGTGACACCAAGGCACTTCCAAAGTCCACATTTCAGAAGTTGGTACACGAAATAGGCATGCGACGACTTAATCATTAGACAAATTAGTTGTTTCAGATCCATTGTATCGAGGAGGAGTATAACTTGTACATAATACTTTTGTTTTGCGTGTTGTATTCTTTTTCCTTAACTAAGATTTTTCCACTGGTTTTTTTTCTTAGTAAGGTTTTAATGAGGCAACAAATGCGCATATACCACCAACTAATTTAATGGTGTATATCCAAGGGGGTGTATTATAAATATGGATAAATTATCATTATTATTTGGTGTCTATAACTTATGCCTTTTGGTTATCCATAACCTATGGCTTTTAGCATTATTCTTTTTAATTGTCATCATGATAGTAAGCTCATTTGTAAGCCTATATAAGAGGATCTTGTCAAGTTGATCAACACAAGTCAATGAAGAAATAATTTCCTCCATCTCCTTCTCTTTTTTTTACAATACACTAGAAATATTCTGTGAGACGGCGCCAGGCCCAAGGACTAGCGATGGATCAAAGACGACATGTTAGCGAGAAATATATACATTCGTCGCCGCCAACTCAACGACGAAATTGCGACAAATCCAATAGCCATCTTCGTTGCTGGTTTAAAAATTTATTGAAACATATTTTATCCCTTTAGTGAAGGACTACCGTCAGAATATTTCACCGCTTATCTGTTGTTAATCCGTCACTAAAAAAATAAAATAGGTTTCAGATACATTATTTAACCCTTGGCGATATTTTTTTTGATCACGATTCCATCACTAATCTGTCGTCATAGTATAAATTTTTTATTGTTTTCTTCAAAGATTTGTACTAGAAAATATCTAGTAAACAATAGCACGCATATTCCATATATACAATAATATGTACCATATTGACAACAATATGGTAAGGCACTCCTTCTAATTTGTAAATCACATCACATAGATAAATAATACAGTACAAAATGATCCCAAATAAGTACAGTTGTGAGACCCCTTCCCTAATTTATTTGTTTTTATTATTATTTTATTTAAACTTTTTTTTCTCTCTCTTGACTTAGCTAGTATTTAAAATAGTTGTTATCATTTATATATATAAATGTTTGCAAGCATATAATAATATCGTATTATATATATGAATTACTTTTCTAGTATTTAATCAATGCTATTATCATTATCGTTATCAGTTAACTTATTTAGAGTATGTTGCAAGCCCATATGAGTCATGTAGCACATATATGTTGTCTTTTATTTTATTTATCCTAGCCCTTTACTTTTATCCAACACTCCCTATAATATCAAGCCCAATCGACCTATCCTAGGATCAGCCAAGCTCAAGCCCAACCCAATTCTTATAATCAAATTATTTTCTATTATTTACCAATTTGGCCAAATATGTATATATGTCCAATTTCCCATATAAACCCATCCCAAGATCAACTGTCCAAAACCCTAGAGATTTTCCCTGTATAACCTCTCTATCTCTCCCTATCATCAGCAAACTCCTCCACTGGAGCCGATGTTTCAGACCTCCCCCCCACTACTCCGGTCGCATTCTCTGGCAGTGCCGTCTTCTCCTCCTCCGGCAACGTCATCCCCTGCCACCTCGCCCTCCTCCTCCGGTGACTGATTCTCCTATGGCGTTGTTTCGAACTTCTTTATGCCCTTGTGCCTCTCACTTTGGACGGTATATTTATTATTTATTTATTTTAAAAAAGAAAATCTATACTATATTGAGTAAAAAACGAGAAGGTCCCGAACAAAGGCCGTTGGGTCAAAAGCCGACCACAACCTATCATAACAAAATAACCAAAGGCTAATTCGAGCCCTATGGAAGACAGAACCTACCTATGCTATGCCCTTATCTTCAAAAGCCAAGGTACTCGAGCAAGAAGTTTGGGATCGAAGCACCTGACCAAAAATTTCAGATAACAGCTCCTCATGAGTAAACGAATATCCTTCTTACCTAGCCTTGTTATGATTCTTCCACAAAATCCATGTAGTTGCGGTGACTACGTGGTCAGGGGGGTGAGATCGACTTCTCCAAGCGTTACACCTCGCCCTCAACGATGTCCCCGTCCGACGGATATCGAACCTGTGTTGGAGGTGCTCCCAAACCTGTCTCGTACCACTGCCCGATGAGAGAATGTGATCGGCCGACTCCTCCTCCGGATCAGAGCAACACTGGCATTTGGACCCCAAGGAGAAATAAACTTTCCAGAGATTGTCGTCAGTAGGAAGCTTAGACCGCAACGCTCACCAAAGTCTGATCGACCACTTCTTTGGGATGCACTCGAGTCACCTGGGTTGAGCTTCGGTCGGACCGCTTTCTGCCCTCCTCCATGCGTGCCAAGCTGCGGCCAGAGAAAAGGTCCCCTGCCTGACCGTGTTCCAAACCAACACGTCCGGCCCGTGCCCGAGGCGCAAGCCCATGGACATGATCAAAGAGTAAGCATCTGAACTGAATCACGACTCCATCGATGGTCTGTCCCAATCGCTGTCTTTCCAAAGGTCGCAAACCAGAGTCGGTTCGAAGCATGGCCCAATCTGCGAAAGCTTGCCCTTGCCCGTCCAGTCCTCGTGGGTAGCGTCCACCTCGTCGGTGCCGATGGAAACGGAGATGAACCGCTCACCAAGATCTCGCCCGATCAACAACCGGTGCAAGATAGGCAAAGCCTCTGAGTTGGCAACGGCGGAGCACGGGTGGATACGCCAAAAATATCTGGCCTGCATATATGAAGCCCAAAGCGATGAAATCGAGCGAAGACTCCACCAAAGTTTCACGGACAAGGCGTCAACCAAGTCGATAATAAGCCTCAAACCGAGGCCACCCTCCTTAGTCGGTTTAGCGATAGATTTCCATCCGGCCCAATGACGACGAGAGTTTCCTTCCTGATTGCCCTAGAGGAAACTGTAAAAGATCTTCTTTATGAGCTTAATCACCGCCTTGGGGGGTTGGCTAGCAGCAAGGTTGTAGAGTGGAATCGAACATAATATATGATTAGGAAGAGTCAATCTCCCGCCAATGGATAGTACGCAGTACTGCCACCCGAATAGCCGCTGCCGAATCTTCAAAATGAGAGGTTCGAACAGGATGGCGCGCCGGCGCTCGTAGGAAATTGGGCAACCGAGATAAAAGAAAAGGGAAGAGACGACCTCTATCCCTGATATTCGACCGACGGAAGCTCTCATCTACTGGTTAGCCGAATCATGGTTGTAGATGCGACTCTTCGTTTTGTTGATCTTCTGGCCCGACGTTACCTCGAATCCTTTGAAAAGGCGAGAAATCTGGTTAATCATGCCCTTACCTGTCGATGAGAAAATAAGGACGTCGTCAGCGTAGGTGAGGTGAGTAATAAGGGGGCAGCCGGTAGTAGTCCGATAGCGTTTGAACGACAGTCACTGACCCAGCTGGATGATGTTTCTACTCCGAAAGATAGGCGATAAGAATAAATATTGAAGCCGACAGGGGGACTCCTTGTGTTATACCACGAGACGAGCGAAAAAATCTGTAGGGAGCGCCGTTGATCAGAACAGAAAACCACGAGTTACTCATCGACCGCCAAATTAGGTCGATCAAGAGCTCCGAGAAGCCGAATCTCCACAATACCCAGATAATCACTTGCCAATCGACTTAGTCATATGCCTTTTCTATATCGAGTTTCATGGCTATGTTGCCACCCGTGTTCTTCTTCCCCATTTGGCTAATGAGCTCTTGAGCGAGAAGGATGTTATCGGTGATGCCTCTGCCACTAACAAATTCGTTCTGCTCGAACGAGATCAACTTTGGCAAAAAGCGAGCAAGCCTGGAAGCTATAAATTTTTAAATTAACTAGTTTAAAATGTTACTCACACTGATTGGACAAAAATTTGCGAATGTCGATGGCTCTTTGGCTTTCGGAATGAGATAGAGATAGGTGCTGGTAATGGCTTTCGGGTACTGTAGCCCGCCGAAGAACGCATTAATGACGTTAACCATGTCATCACTAATAATCTCCCAACACATAATGAAGAAATTTGTCGAAAAATCGTCGGGACCCGGGGTGCTGCCATTGTGCATAGCCTTGGCAGCAAGGTGGACTTCCGTGAGGGTGACAGGGAGCATGAGACCTGCGTTGTCCTCTGGAGAGATGCTGTTGGGAATGGCTTCCAGCAAGGCCTCGTCCCGGAAGACGGGGATTTTTCGGAGAAAACTTAGATACAGCCGGCTGTATCTAAGTTTTGATACAGCCGGGTGTATGACAGGTGGGCCCTCCCTATTTCTTCGTAAACCGTGTAACTAAATATATATAGGGGGGCCCACCTGTCATACACCGGCTGTATCAAAACTTTGATACAGCCGGCTGTATCAAAGTTTTACTCGGGATTTTTCTAAAACAACTGAGAAAAGTAATTGGTGGCTTCAGAACTGATATCTTAAAAAGTGGTGCACGGGCTATAGCTGGATCCGATAATGCAATGGATGTGAAGATGGCTCTGTCTCTGCAATACGCAAGAGTGAAAAGTCTTATGTTTTTGTCCCCGTTCAGGGTTGGACGCATTGCATATCTACAATGGTTTAGGGTTGGATCGGATCAATTTTGGGCTAAAGTGGAACAACCGAGTCTCCTACAAAATCATCTTCTTAATAAATAACTAAGTAAATTATTTATATGGGTCAAGTCACAACTTTGACTAATTTTTTTAGTTAGGACACTGCTATGGCTAGACCCCCCTAGCATGGCTAATACACTAGTCAAAGAAGACGATGGATGCATTAAATAGTAATGGCTAAAAAACTAGCCGATGGATGCATTAAATACTTTTGATAGTGACCATTGGATTTGAATTTCATATAGTCGTTTAAGCATTGGCAGATTATCCGACGTTGATCCGCAGAAGTCTGACGAATCACCCAGATATCCCCACGAAATACTTGTTGTTCCAAACGGATTATCCTGCGGATATCCTCGGTGATCCAGAGGATGATCCTAATGTCCCTACAAGAAAACTTGCTGGAACAATTTGAATTGTCCGACAGATATCGGCGGTGATCCGAATGTCTCCACAAAAATTTGCTGGAATAATTCAGATTGTCCGACGGATATCTACGGTGATCCGGAGGATAATCCGAATGTCCCCACAAAAACTTGTTGGAACAATTCGGATGATCCGCTTCTTCATAGTTTCTTATTTGTTTATCTTTGAAGCTTTTGTTTTGTCATTCGTACATAAGTGCTTACATTTGTTGCCTATGTATTACAGACTCTTGGAGGTATGAAGCTGGATTTTTGTCTTATGAAGCTTCAACATTATCCAAGATGAGTCTGAGCACTACGTGATGGATGCAGATATCTTTCACTGATAGAGGCTTTCATTTGAACCTGAGGAGTAAATGAATCTAAAACAGTAGAGGTGTTAATTGTGAATACAATATCAAAATCAGTGTGCCAACAATCTCCTCTATTTTGATAATTGTCAAACATATTGTTTTTAAGAGATAGCTCCCTTGTAAATGGATATCTCCCCCTCAATACCATTTCTCCCCATTTGGCATTTATCCAAAATGAAAGCAGTAATATAGATACAGTCAGTATAGAGAGACATGAAAGACATAACATTTGATAACAACAAACTTTTGAAAACATAGAGTCCATGCTAGGACAAGGGTGAAATAGACCATAGTTCTAAGTATATTAGGATAACTAGTCCCCGAAGGACTACACAAGATAGACTGCTAAACAACACTTTTAAGACTAGTCCCCAAAGGACTGCACAAGATAATGACCATTAAAAAACTAAAAAGTCCACGAAGGACTACACACACAAAACAAAACAACTAGGGGACTCCACCACATCACCTCCTAGCACTTGGGATCATCGACTATCAGGAGCAGCTGCAGGATCAATGTCATCAGTGGGATCCTCATCAACCCCCGACGCAGAGTAAAAGAGCTATAGGGATCAATATCATCTGGATAGACATTCTAATCAGTGAATCGAGGACCAGGGTAGACAGGATTAGGTATAACAAGGTCGAAAAGAGCATTTTCTCCAGAAAGCAGCACTGGATATAAAAAACCTGATCTGTGAAACCATGATGAATCAGGGTTCCAAGTCCTCTGGTGGCAGCCTAGATGCGCTCTGAGGTAGAGATGGTGAGAGAGTTGAAGCGACGATCAATGTATCGACGAATCTCCAGAGATAGAGGCGTCGGAGCCGAAGGAGTAGAGAAAGTGCCAGCAACAGGTGGTTGGGAAGCTAAGGGTCGAAATGAGGAGTGGAGGGGTCGTGGCTTCGATTTAGCAAGAAGTGTTGGCTTTTTTTCTTTTCTTCGGACAATTGGTGAGATCGACCCCATTTACTTCCAAAATCATGGTGATGTACATACTGAAAAGGAGAGACCGATGGTTGGCCTCTTGGATCCAGATCATCGAGTACATAATCGTCTTGGTGAGGGATAATGGTTGGCGGGCGAAGAGATAGTGCATGGCAATGAGTAGTGGTGAGGTTGTCCATATTGCCAGACTTGGGGGTGATAGAGTGGCAAAGGATGCGGTAGAGATCATGGTAGAAAGGACTCAAATCCTTGTCATCCGGCTTCAGAGAGGTAGGATGATCGCATATGCAAAATATGAATTCCTCAAAGGTGTAGTTTAAGGAGAGCTTGATGGAGTTAATGGTACAGGGAAGGGAACGAAGGTCGGGATGCTCAGGAATGCCAAGAATGTTGGCAAGGGAAGCGATAACGACGATGAACTTGACCCCGTCCACTCTAGTCTTGAACTCTGGCTCATCGTCGCTTGCAACCAGGTTGCAATAGAACATCTAGATGGCGGCGGGATAGACATTGACCTGTCTCTCTAGCAGATCCGCGTAACCGGCTTCGTCGAAAATTTCCGATATTTTGGGAAATAGAGGAGGGAGATTGGCTTGCTGGTGCAAATAGAAAGTTTGCTGAAGATAGTGAAATAGTCGTGGGATTCTTGGGCTGTAAGAAAGATGGCCGGATTGTGGCCATAAACAGTGGCGGTGGGGAGGAAGATAGATACGGAAGGAGGAGCTTGGGACGAGGAAGAGAAGGCGCCATGGCGGGAACACTTGTGAGACATGGTGGTGGTACGGAGTGTCGGCCAGATTTGAGCGAATCTGGGCAGATGACCGGGTTTTAGTGTGTAATTTGAGTGTGTGAAGTGTGGAGAGATGGAGAAGGAGGAGGAATGGTGGGAGTTTTTAAAAGATAAGAAGAAGGTAATTAAAGAGGTAGGTGGGTTTTAATGGAAGGGGATGTGAGGGGTTAAGGGATTTTGGGAAGTGTGTAGCAGTGGTTGGGAATAGAAAGAAATATTGGGGAAGAGGGAAAGGTCGATTCGGTCAAATCTGGACAGATTGTGTCAGTCGGATCATCTGACGGAATTTCGCAGAGATCCGATGGACAATCCAAAATTTGAAAAGTTTTAAGAATAATTACCAGATCATTTAAAAAAGGGTTATCTGCCAGCTGTAAAGAGGAATGAAAAAGCCGATAGTTTTCGTAAAAAAATGTCGAATTTTTTGTCGGTTTATCCGTTAGGAAGGGTTGAAAAAGATTTTTCAGTAAACATGTCAGTAAGTTGACGCTCAATATCAATAAATTTAAGATGGATGTCTCCTTTTAGTTGATGATTACGTAAGAAGTGATATCGAATCTCAATGCATTTCGTACGTGAATGACAAATCAGGTTTTTTTGTAAGATTAATAAAGCTAGTATTGTCACATTTGGAAGAAATGCCATTTGAAGAAATACCGTAGTCTACAAGTGTGTGTCATCCAAAGAATTTGTGCACAACAACATCCAGCCGCAATATATTTGACCTCAGTTGTGGAAAGGGCAACCGAGTTTTATTTCTTACTAAACCATGAAACCAAGGATTTCCCAAGGAATTGGTATGTACCGCTAGTACTTTTTCGGTCAATCTTGTATCCCATAAAATCTGCATCCGAGTAGCCAATAAGCTCAAAGGATGAAGATTTTGGATACCAAACTCCCATGTTAATAGTACCTTTCAGATACCAAAAAATATGCTTAATGGAACATAAGTATAATTCTTTGGAATTTGCTTGGTATCGTGCACATAAGCAAACACTAAACATGATGTTGGGACGACTAGCAGTTAAATAAACTAAGCCACCGATCATACCTCGATACTTACTAATATCGATCGATACACCATTTTCATCTTGATCAAGCTTAGTTGTTGTGGCCATAGGAGTACTTATTGATTTGGAGGAGCCTAGTTCAAAGCGCTTAAGAAGATCCTTGGTGTATTTGGCTTGATTGACGAACGTGCCTTGAGGTCCTTGCTTGATTTGTAATCCAAGAAAGATTGATAATTCTTCTATCATGCTCATTTTAAACTCATCCTGCATAGCTTTGGCAAACTCTATACATAGTATTTTGTTAGTGGAACCAAAAATAATGTCATCAACATTAATTTGAACGAATAGGAGTGTTCAATTGTGAGTTTTAATAAAAAAATGTGGTGTCAACTTTTGTAACATCACAGTCCCAAAATATATAGGACTAGGAACGTAACATGCCAGCCGTATAATAAATATACGTAAGCTGTAAATGCAGTATGAAGATAATCATAACTCACTAAATCTCATCCACAGAAAATAAAGAAAATAAATATACCATTAAATCTAATATCAATAAGCAAGTTGCTGGGTGGAGACAGATCCACTACCAAGCGATTCCAAGGAATAGATTAAGATACATGAGATAAAGAATATATGATAAAACAAGTCCACCATCGAAGAAAAAGTCAAATAATCTGCAAAAGAAGAGAATGAAGAGTCTAGTCTGAAATCCGTACTCTTCGGGATACTGTCAATCGTCTATACCTGAAAAGATCACCAGGTCCTCAGAGGGACATAACAAGGTACATAAAAGTATGCCATATAACTGAATCTAAACTGCTCAATAATAATATGGATCACCAAAATGGTCCAATATTTCATCCTCAAATTAGTGCACCACCCCCATAACCAAACAAGGACAGGAGGTGGCACCCTAATTCATGATAAAATACCATTCCATGTTGTGATCAGACATAAGTACATAAATCAAACATAAAAAATACATATGCCTAGACTGATAAAGGTTACCTAACCGTTCTATGTGAAATAATGTACTTTGAAGACAACGTTCCACGTAGGGGATTTATGATCAGCAACACAAAATAAAAGAAGTGGCATTAAGTAGCAATCATCTAAATCACTATCGACCACGGGCAGTAAGTAGCGCTCATCCGAGTCACTATCGACCCCAAAAGTGTGTGTAAAAAATAGAATGTAGCCCCTACGCTAATAGCTGTCTCATCACTCCCAATGATACTATACATGTGTCGTCTCTACGACACACAACATGCGTCCTTTCCATGACATTGTTTTATCCTTAATAACTACTTAGTCTTCTATACCAATCTATTAGCAGTTATATCCTAACGCATGGCCTGTACGCACCGATGTACGGTCGGTACGCAAGGCCGAATCTATATGTGACTCGTGAGTTCGTGGCACACAGGTGTTAAGACTAATGAATGTGACATAAACAAAGGATGGTCTCTTAATTCTAGGTCAGATGTATAAAATAAACTACAGCAACGAAACATAACTAACAATAATCACTACCAATATATGTTATTTTAGCGACGGCCAGATCCGTCGACCTTCCGTCGCTAATCCAGATTAGCGATGGATCACAGACGAATATTGGTCCAAAAAATTCATTGGCAATCAGCTCGTCGCTAATAAAGTCCGTCGCTTGGTAGTCGTCAATCGACCGAATAGCGACTATTTCCCGTCGTCATTATTCGTTGCATTAGCGACGACTTACCGACGACCTTTCGTCGAATTCAAGTATTAGTTATTGAATTGTAAAGACTCTTAGCGATGGATGGTCCGTCGGTAAACCGTCATAACTTTGTATCAGAGGGTATCGATCCGTCGCTATTCCGTCGTAAACCGTCGCTAACTAGGGACGGCTTTGCGACGGACTAGTGGCGGATAATCCGTCGACCTAGTTCTGGAAATGCTTGACAATGCCAGAACCATGGCAACGGATAGTCCGTCGGTAAACCGTCGTTACTTTGTATCAGAGGGTATCGGTCCGTCGCTATTCCGTCGTCACCCGTCGCTAACTAGGGACGGCTTAGCGACGGACTAGTGGTGTATAATCCGTCGACCGGGTTCTGGAAATGCTTGACAATGTCAGAACCGTGGCGATGGATAGTCCGTCGCTAATCCGTCGGCCATGGCGATTACGGAATGTCCGTCGCTACCTTTCTGAGTAACCTTTCAAACCACCAGAACCTTGCCGACGGATGTTTCGTCGACCATCCGTCGCTAACTGGAAAATATTTTGTATTCTCCAGTTAGCGACGGATGTTCCGTCGACCATCCGTCGCTAACTGGAAAATATTTGGAATTCTCCAGTTAGCGACGGATGTTTCGTCGACCATCCGTCGCTAATTGGAAGATATTTGGAATTCTTCAGTTAGCGACGGATATTCCGTCAAAATTTAGTCAGTAACTGAAGTTATCCGTCGCTAACCGTCACAAGTCCGTCGCTAACTGAGATATTTTGAAAAAAAATACAGAGCTTTCCCTGTTCACACAACATCCGAACATCGGACCAATATATAATCACAATATATAATCACATAGACCAATATATAATCTAATATAAATCACACACGAATATAATGCACACCAATTATCAAAAAAATAGATAGACCAATATAAAATAATAGTCACCCAAACCAATAAAAGTACACACCAATTATCCAGAAATCATGAACTAATATCCGTCGTTATAATATTCGAAACTCCCACAAATATTCAAAGTTTAAAAACTATTCTAATACAATACTTCAAGGAGGAGGAGGAGTTCGATTGTCCGGTGGTGGTACTCCAACCTACGACCGACGATAATACTGCTCCACTATGTACGGCGGTAATCCGGCGAAGACAATCTTCGGAAGTCGGCGTAGCTGCTATGGCATCATGAGGTCAAGGAGTGCCGTCACAGTCGGAGGCGGTACCAGAGGGGCAGCAGGGTTGCAAGAAACATGACCGACGAAAGAAGGACCGGCACCAGTAGCAGACAGACCGGCACCAGCAGCAAACGGACCGACAGCAGCAGACGGAGGAGGAAAGTACGTAGCAATTTGGTCCCGCAAGGACGACACCGTCTCGTGCAGCTGCGCAAGCTTCGACCTCACATCATCGTCTGCCGGGGCCGCGGAAGAAGGCGGTGTCGGCGGAAATCTCTGAGTCGCCATGTGCAACGGCCCTAGGGAGCCAACTCCGTACAAGTGCCCTTTTTTAAAGCCGCCGACGGTATCTACGAACAAGTCGTTGCGAGCGGCCAAAGAAGAGGGCGTCCGGGCGGGCGTCGTTTCACTGACATTCTCGGCAGCAGTTAACTGAGCCCGACTAAGGGCCTCACGATACGCAGCCTATCAAATGAATGTGTTTATACTATAAGATTTACCTAAGTTGTAATCTAAATCCTATGTTTCACTAAGTTAAGTGTGAATCCTAAGTTTACCTAAATTATAGTAAATACTTTTAATTCTAACGTAAATATCATAAACATAAGTACTTACATCAGTCTCCTTCGTCCTCTCATCGACGAAGCTCCCGTCCTTCCGCCTCTTGTGCGTATGATGGAACACTTCGTGCATGGTGACTAATTCTGGCGCCCTTTCCTCCTTCACCGCCCGTTGGCTCTGCATACGAAATTTTCGTAGAATTTAATTAATTTCGTATATTAATAATAGCTAATTCGATAGTGAAATAAATTTACGATATCTTACCAGATCTGGAAGCGCCACTGCGTGGGGCCTTGATCCTCCTGTATGAAGCCCCACGGTCCGTCGGTTCGCCTTCTCCGATTTCTCCTTGTACGCAGAAGTATCCATCATATCTAAGAGCTCCTCATAATAGTCCTGTCGAATCCAATTCGGCCTCGTCTGTCCCACTTTCAGGTCATGAATCATATTCCGTATCTTCTTCGAGGCAGCACTTCGATAGGTCCTGCGGATCGCGTCCTCGCGATGGGGGGGACACCAGAACGTCGTCTAACATACGAATTCAATTATCACGTAATTTAAAAAATGGTTGATTAAAGAGTAACTAATAATTAACTAGAAGATATAGATATATACCCTCAACTCGTCGAGCCAGACGTACTTCAAGTTTGGGGGTACCGATGAAAAGTTGAGGTAGGGAACATGGAAGTTAGTCCTGATAATTTCTCCAAGAGCCCTGGCAACATTAAACGGAAAAAACCTACAAAGAAGCAACGACTGGATTATTAACTTGAATAAATAAAAGAAATTTAATAAATTATCTTAAATTTACTTACGAGGTCGCCGCGGGCCATAGCTCTCGTCGGAACTCGCCTCTCGGCCTCTCTGGTGCCGTCGGAGGATCCGTGGGTCCGTGCATGTACTCCCCAGAAACTGGATGGAACCGAGTATGGGGGTACTCTGGGGCCCACTGTGCAGTAACTGGTGGATCCACTAGTGGATCCGCTGGTGGGTCCGCTAGCGGAACAGATCCGCTACCGGATGGAGACTCATGCCTCGATGAAGTTGTCGATCGACGGCGGGATGCATCTGTGCCCGGGGTACTCTCCGGGTCGGATTCGCTGGATGGGGTCACATCTCAGGAAGATTGAATGCGACCACGACCACCAGCACCACCATGACCACGACCACGACCACCACCACCACCAGCAACACGACCACCACCAGCAGCATGACCACGGCCAGCCATCATGACCTGTAAATAGAACACATAAACATAATTAACAATATAGAAGTGTAAATGAATATAAAATTCTAAACTAAAATATACATACCACCAGTAGGGAGACGAGTGCCGCCGCGACGAAAAAGACTAGGAGTGCCATCTGCAAAAAGAAAATCATACAAAAAGTAAATGATCGAACGAAAAAAATATGAATTCACGTAATTGCTTTTATGAGGTCAAACTTAATTCACGTAATTGGAAGTGTTTTTAATATACAGCAATGTTTAGCCTAAACATCGTTATCATCTTCATTCTCATCCTCGGCCTCGTCTTCATCATCATCCTCATCCTCATCCTTATCCACAATGTCGATTTCATCTATATCCTCATCCCCATCAAATTCTTCTTCTTCTTCTTCTTCTTCTTCTTCTTCTTCTTCTTCTTCTTCTGCCTCAATATTTGGGACAAGATGCCTCTTTCTCTCCTGGTTGACAACTAAGTCTTGTGTATCAACCTCTTCCTCCTCTCTATTTTCTTCAACAATATCTTCAACATCCATTGTATCCGACTGTTGTCCCAAGTATTGGGACTTTTTGATCTACCCCTCTTGGTATGCTGGGTCTCCAACGTTGAATGTATTTCTAGATTTAATCTTGCATACTGCCCACCAGTCAAATCGATCTCTACGATGCCTTGGGTAGCTTGTATAGTAGACTTGAACAGCCTGACTTGCTATCGAAAATGTATCAGACCCTCTATACCTCCTGCGATGATTTATATCGACAAATCTAAATTGTTTATCGATTCTCCAACCGATATTTGGTGTCGTATCGAACCACTCACATTTGAACATCACAATATGCATATCATATGGGGCAGTATATTGTAAATCTATAATATCCCGAAGCTGCAACTTTTCTTTTCCCTTGACTGGCTTGTAACGATCCGTATTACAGAAGTTACAACTTTCTATGTCCTCGTTCTCCTTGTAGTACAACATGCATCCGTTGCGACAATAATCTATCTTCTCGTACCCTAGTCCCAGTTGTCGAACCATCATCTTCGACTTGTAAAAGTTTTTTGGAAGCTCTTTTGATTCCTTCGGTAACACCTCCTTGATTAGTTGTATGATCCGATCATAGCAAGTTTATGGCAAGTTAAAATCGGACTTTATGTTTAACAATCGCATCGTCACTGACAGTACGGAATGAGGCTCACAACCAGGATATAGAGAAGTTTCTGCATCCTGAAATATATCATAGAACTCCTTTGCCTTGGAATTAGGATCTTTCGGATCAAAATTAGTCCCTGCCGCATCGTACACCATATCTCGATCAAGGTTCTGCAGGTCTCCATAATCAGCAGAGCATTTGTCGTCTTCGATGACAAAATCCGTTGCAGCATTATTATCAAAAGCATAAGTAGCGGCATTCGCAACCTGTCTTTCCATATATAGTTCATCTTGCGATGACCACAGGCCGTAATCACGTACAAAACCCTTACGGGTCAAATGATCTCTCACAGTCACCACTTCTTCATAACGTCTATTGCGACAATTACGAAATGGACACTTGATTTTATTATCGTCCATGTACTGAGCTTTGCTCATGGTATACTTAAGAAACACTTTCACGCCTGCCTGAAAATCGTCACTCAAACCTATTCTGCTCTCGTGTTGTCATTTGTACATCCATGTACGATCAACGAAATAACGATCCATCACAAATTGGATGTGAAAATCTGTATCGTAAGACAAACTAAACAGAATTAGTATATAATCATGTAACTGGTGGATCCGCTGGTATATAGGCCAGATGTACTTAGTATCGACCGTATCAGATTAGTATCGGTCTATAGGTTTGGTATAAGCCATATCAAATTGGTATTGGCCTTCGCAAATTGGTAGATACATATCCGATATGTATCGGCCGTATAGCTAGGATTCGTATTGGCCTTATCGATTCGGTATCGGCCATATCCGATAGGTATCGACCGTATCGGATATGTATCTGCAGTATCGGATTAGCATGGTGGAAGGTTTAGTAACTACTGTACTTGGATTTCTCTCTTCTCGAGCTAGAATACCATTGCAAGAGAGTCACGAGAGAGTAAAAAAATCTCCTACATATTGATGTTTACGAGAGTGATTGGCCAATTACAGTAACATACATGCTGCATTTTCCATCAAGGAAGGAGAGATTGAAAGCAATAACATATAGAGTTATATTTCGGGAGAAGAACTCGTATAAACTCTTTGTTCACAAAACAAGCTATAGAGAATATAGAACAAGTATCGAGTTCATAACCTACTTCGCAAGAGAAGTATCTTAATGTTCTTAGTTATCTCAGGCTGATCTGACCTAAAATAGTAAGATACTTCTCTTGCGAAGTAGGTTATGAACTCGATACTTGTTCTGTATTCTCTATAGCTTGCTTTATGAATAAAGAGTTTATAGGAGTTCGTCTTCTTCCGAAATACAACTCTTTATGTTATTGCCTTCAATCTCTCCATTCATGATGGAAAATACGGCATGTATGTTACTGTAATAGGCTAATCACTCTCGTAAATATCAATATCTATGAGGTTTTTTACTCTCTCGTGACTCTCTTCCAATGATATTCTAGCTCGAGAAGAGAAAAATTGAAGTACAGTTGTTACTAAACCTTTCACCATGCTAATTTGATACGGCCGATACATATCCTATACGGCCGATACCTATCGGATATGGCCGATACCGAATCGATAAGGCCAATACAAATCCTAGCTATACGGCCGATACATATCGGATAGGACGATACCAATTCGCTAAGGTCAATACCATCCGATACGACCTATACCAAACCGATATACTGATACTAATCTGCTACGATCGATACTAAGTACATACGGTCGAGGAGGTGGATCCGCTACCGATAGTTCGATACCGATACCGATAGTCCGATACCGATAGTTCGATACCCGAAAAAATCCGACGCTAAATAGCCGTAGCTAAATATTCGACGGTAATCGTCGGTGATTTGTCGAAAGTCCGTCGCTAATTTCGACGAAAAAAATCCGTCGCTAAATAGCCGTAGCTAAAAATCCATCGTTAAAATAAAAATCCTTCGCTAACATATACATACAACTCATATGGCCATAGCCTATAACACACAACTCATATGGCCATAGCCATTAGCACACAACCACTACCTACATATATCATATATGCATACATACATACCGCTACTGATAGTGCGATACCGATAGTTCAATACCGATACCGATAGTTCGATAGTCCGCTACCGATAATTCGATACCGATACCGATAGTTCGATACCGATATAGATAGTCCGATAGTCCGATACCGATAGTCCGCTACCGATAGTTCGATACCGATACCAATTGTTCGATATTGATACCGAGTTCTGGATACCGATACCGATAGTCCGATACCGATAGTTCGATACCAAAAAAAATTCGACGCTAAATAGCCGTAGCTAAATATTCGACGGTAATCCGTCGATAATCCTATACCAATACAACACTAGGGGTAATAGATACATACAAATCATATAGCACATCTACACCAGCTAGTACAGGACACATAGCCTATAACCAAAACACATAGTTATGTGACAAGCCACACATCTATGTCACATAGCTAACATCCAAAACCAATGTACATCCTACACAAGCACATAAACACAATCTACATATAAATATATATAAATGATAGCTATATATAAATAGAAATATATATATATATATATATATATATATATATATATATATATATATATATAGAGAGAGAGAGAGAGAGGGAAGAGGGAACAAATGTGAGTTAAAGAGTGAAGGGGACTCGACAGCGTTATCTCAGGGTTGTGTGTGTGTGGCAGTAATGTGTGAAAGAGAGGGAGTGAGTGTCAACATACAATGTACAGGTGTGTGTGTGTGGTGTATAGATATGAGTGTGACAGATCATTAGTATGTGTATGTGTGTGTTAATGTGTACAAGGGTCAAACCCCCGCAGCCCCTGCCGCCCCCCGCAGCCCCCACCACCCACAACCTCCGCCGTCGCCCCCCCCCCCCGCCCTCCGCCACCCACAATCCCCCCGCCGCCCCTCGTAGCTCCGCCACCCACAACCTCTCGCCGCCCCACCCCCCCGCTGTCCCCCTACACTCCCTGTCCCGACCAGCTGCCCCCCCACGCCACCCACAACCCCCGCAGTCCCTACCACCCACAACCCCCCGCCGCCCTCCGCCACCCACAACACCCCCGTCGTCCCCCGCATCCCCGCCACCCACAACCCTCGCCGCCCCCCACCCCCTGTCGCCCCTCCACCTCCTCCGCCGCCCCCAGCCCCCGACGCCTCCGCCGCCACCGCCGCCCCCGCAGCCCCCGACGCCCCTACTGCCCAACCGACCACCGCGAAAGAGAGAGAAAGAAAGAGAGAGAGAGAGAGAGAGGGGATTACCTTCGGGAGAGAGAGAGGAGAGGATGCCGATCACCGAGAGCCGCAGGATAGAGAGAGAGAGGAGAGAGTAAAATTTGGGAAAATAAAAAGTTCCTCCCGTCGTTTCAATTTAAGTCTGGGGCGTATATTTAGCGACGGATAATATCCGTCGCTCCGCAGACGCTATATTGGAAAACTGGCGACGACCAATCCGTCGCTACGTTGTCGGTAATTTGTCCCGCCACTTCTCCCAACATTTCCTGCCAAATAGTTGACAGCATAGCGACGGATATAAATCCGTCGCTATAGCTCCGACGCCTTAGCGACGGACTAGCGACCTTTTTTCACCCTTAAAATAATAAAAAAATATCGATTTATTGTCGGTACTCCGTCGGTGATTTGTCGCAAATTCGTTGCTAATTACGACAAAAAAAATTCGTCGCTAAACAGCCATCGCTAATTGACTGTATTTTGGTAGTGAATGTGCATTCTAAATATGATTTTGAAAACAATTTTATGTTGCAAAAATAAATAATAAATAAATGCAAGCAATATGGTAAGCTAATAATGGCAAGGTATCTAGCCTAGTGCGGTCCGATGATCTGACATGTGCCGAATAGTCTGATAGTTAGGGTTGTTGTGAAGAGACCCGAATTTGCGAGAAAATAGGAACGCATGATTAGTTATAATCAATGATGATAATAGAAGGGGAATTACATACATAAATATTTATATTATTTTGAAAATGTTTATAATATTTTAAAAAAACTATATTTCTCCTAGTGAAAATATTTTTAGATAAAATTTTGATATTCTAGGAAAATCGTTTTAAGGCTAAAATCTAATCTTTTTATCAAAATGTATAATTTTAGGGTTTGTCAATACTCTTTTAGGTCAAAAGCCATTCTAAATAGATAGGAAATACTATAGTAATAGTTTTAAGGTTTAAAAAAACAAATTTGAGAAATAGATTTAGGAAAAAGCCCTAAACAATACTTTGTCGCAAATCATTCAAAAAATATATTTTTTCAAAATATTTTTCAAATTTGAGAAATAGATGTAGGAAAAACCCCTCCTCCACAGGTACTTTGAGTGTAGAAGTGAGAGAGGAGAGCCAGAGAGAGAGAGATCAGCGAGGGATGGAGAGAGAGAGAGTTCGAGGCCAGAGAGGGAGAAGAGATCGGGGGAAGAGAATACCTAGGGCTCGTTGTGCGGGAGCGCGTCGCCGGCGCGGACATGGCGAGGCATATTCTAGTAGATATTGGTGGAGCTCGCTGGCGCGCGAGGCTGCGACTTCGGTCGGAGGGTTCGAGAAGAAGATTGGCCGACGGAGCTACCATGGCTGGGATTGAATGATGGTCAAGGTTGGCTCACGACACCGAAGTCTACACGATGGCATGCTGCAGCACAGGAAAGGGTGTGACGACATAAGTAGACTGTGCGACTTCGAACAGAGGGAGGAACTCGGTGGTCATGGTCGCGGTGGATGGCCAGACTAGAGGAAGTTTTTAGAAGTGGTGGCGGTGATGATGATGATGATAGTGTCCATGGGTAGGGGCTACGACGATTGGGGCTTGGGTGGTTGATGTGGTCATGGCGGCTCAGGCTGGAAGAATAGGCTGGCCGAGGTTGTGACGCCGTAGTGGTGGCAGTAGTGGGGTCGCTAGTGAATGGCGGAGGAACAGAGAGACGACATAGGCGGCATGAGGAGGGTCGACGACAGGAGAAGGGTCGGCGGCAGGAAGAGGGTCGGGTTAGGGATTAGATTGTGGGTGACTTTGTCAAAATTGTCCGACACAGGAGACTGAGTCGTATTTCGTATCCTACGTGACACAGGGATGGAATCGGGTCTTGTCCGAAGTGTCGGACATGATAAATTTTTGGATATATATGTAAATGAAAATAATGGAGGGAATTGAAGTATACAGACACGATGCACATGCACAGACACGATGCACAGACACATGATAGTTGTGGTCTGGATAATGGTTGTCGAATTTTTGGCTGGTGGTAGATGGTAATTTAGATGAAGTGTTTTGGAAGAAAACGTCGAGATAGCTCCTGTATATATGATGGAGGAAATTCTAGTTATTAGGATTATGAGTCCCAATAGATAAATCTTAAAGTAAAATCAAATAGAATTTTAATCAAACATAAATCAATATTGAATACTTTAGTGATTCAAAATAACATTAACTATTCATACAAATAATTTAAAATAATCTCAAATTAATTTAAAATATATTACTTCATTAAAATCGGTTTAGAAATCTTTCCTACATTGAAAAGCAAATAATTTTTTTTTTAAATCAATCTAGTCTTAATCAATATTTAATCGAACAAATTTTAAAAATTAAATAGATATAATCTTAATCAATTATTTCAAGTATATTGGACGATCATGCCTTTAATTCAAAATAATATTTAATCACCTAAGAATAATTCTTTTTAAAAATAATAATAGTGGTTATTATCGAAATAAAATTTAAAGCATATTTATATAAAAATCTATTCCAAGTAATTTAGTAAAATCTTTTTATTTGTTCAGAACAACTTGATTTCTTTTTATATAAAAAAATCTAAGGAAATTTTTTTTCTAAGATCAAAATTTAAGAACAATAAAATGATATTTTGAAAGTTTGGAAAAAACCGAAATATAAAATTCTAGAAAAAAACATATCTTTATTTATCCGAAAAATATATTTATATTAGTATATCGCTAGAAGTAGAACCATATACGTATATTATATATATATATATATATATATATATATATATATATATATATATATATATATATATATATTACTTTTTTATTTTATATATATATATATATATATATATATATGTAATTTTAGGGGGTTTACAACTTTGTCCTTGGAGAAGTTGTGAGAAATAAGAAAGGAGCTAAGATGCTCAAACCAAGCACGAGGAGCTGGCTTGAGGTCATAGAGGGCTTTGTGTAGTATGAAAACATGATCAAAAAAATTTAAAATCTTAAAAGCCAGGATGTTGCTTGACATACACCTCTTCTTTAATAACATTATTTAAAAAGGTACTTTTGACATCCATTTGAAAAAGTTTAAAATCATTAAAATAATCAAAAGCACAAAACATTCAGATGGATTCAAGACGAGCAACCGGTGCATAGGTTTTTTATCAATGCCTTTCTCTTGGTTATAGCTTTGAGCAACCAATTGGGCTTTGTTACCAGTAACCGGGTGGATTCAAGACGAGCAACCGATGCATAGGTTTCTTCATAATCAATGTCTTCCTCTTGGTTATAGCCTTGAGCAACCAATTGAGCTATGTTACGAGTAACGATCCCGTCCTCGTTAAGCTTATTTCAAAACACCCACTTTGTCCCAATAATATGATAGTTGTGGGGTTTAGGAACGAGTTTTCAGACGTTGTTTCTCTCGAATTGATTAAGCTCTTCTTGCATTGCATTGCCCAATGATCTCATATAGAGGATCGAGTGCTAACTCGTGATGAAGGGTTACCAATGATAAGTTCCTTGAAATAATTAGGAACAAATCTCCATTCTTTGGGGAGATCCTCTTGAGGAGCCTCTATAGTTGAAGAATTTTTAAGTGGAGGAATATCAACTTCATTACTTAATGAATGAGCAATTGTGTCTCCAAGAGAGTAATTCTCTAAACCAAAAGAGATGTCATCAACATCGTTCTCGAAACTAGATGTAGAAGTGTTAAGCACGTCGAAAGAGACATTGATTGACTCTTCGACTACAAGGCTTCTTTTGTTAAAGATACGAAACCCTTCTGCATTGAATAACCAAGTTAGATGCATTCATAGGCTTTTTTTCAAATTTGTTTAGGTTATCTTTGGTGTTCAGAATAAAACATTTGCATCCAAAAACTTTAAAATATTCCATAGAAATTTTTTTGTCAAACCAAATCTCATAAGGAGTTTTCTTAAAAATAGGTCTAATAAGGACTCTATTTATAACATAACATACCGTGTTAATGGCTTCTGTCTAAAAGTATTAAATGAGCTTGTATTGGTTTAACATGACCCTGGCCATATCGCCGAGGGTTCTGTTCTTTCTTTCTACTACACCATTTTGTTGTGGAGTTCGAGGACAAGTAAAATCATGACCAAAACCATTTTTAATACAAATTTTTTTAAAATCGGGATTGTCAAATTCGCCTCTATGATCACTTCTAATTTTGTTGATCATAATGTCTTTCTCATTTTGAACACATTTACAAAAAGCAACAAATTTACGAAAAATATCACTTTTATTTGCAACAAAAATAATCCAAACAAATCTCAAAAAATCATCTACTAAGACAATAGCATAGAGTTTACCACCAAGACTAGCTACTCTACCAGGACCGAATGAGTCCATATGAATGAGTTGGAGAGGTCTAGTAGTGCTCACCGAGTTGATAGATTTGAAAGAAGAGTTAGTTAACTTACTCTTCTCGCATTCCTCACACATCATGTCTTTCTTGAAAGGAATGTTTAGGAGTCCTCTGACTAGCTTATTGGTGGCTAGTTGGGTGATAGTGTCCATGTTAGCGTATCCAAGTCTCATGTGCTAAAGCCGACTATCATCATTCTTTACCACTAGGCACATGTCATTGTTAGTACTTTCAAGGAGGTAATGTAATGCCTTGTACCGCTCAGTTCAACCGGAGGAATCGAAATGCTAACGACGTTCGGACTTAGCCATGCAACAACTTGTTCGAAGTCCTGCTCGGCCGAGGCAACTGCTTGCTCAGGTGGATGGCTTCGGTGAACTTTCCTCAGCTTGGCCTTCACACTAATAAAATGAAAGTTTTTTACTGCACAAGTAGGCTTGATAATAAAATAAATAAATTCACATAGCTAAGGGAATAATCCCACTTGGATCAGATTGAGTTAGAGTATGGAATGGTCCCAAGTTAGAAGTGTTGCACGTCATGCTTTCAAACTGAACCTCGGTCCTTTGTTCCATGACTTGGGAGAAGAAAAGTTGGTCTATGTTGCCACGAAGCTATGAACTTAGCATAATTCATAGGCATCACACGTATAAATGCTTGATAAAGCATGTATTATCCTGCTGTCCAATGCTTGGTATAGCAAAAGTGTCCAACAAGTCTCAATGCATGCTTTCACGGTACAAGGCTTGGGTTAGCATGTGCTCATCCCATGGGTTAAGTTGTTGCACGATTAACTTAGGCAAAAGTTATGCCACGGGCTAATAAAGTCATAACAAGCACTTTTCCATATTTTCTGCGGTTGTTATAGCCAACAATCCTACTATCTCAAGGCTCCTCCTATAAAGTATGACTTGGGAGGTAGCGTCACACAGGACACATTTGGTTTAAGGCGCGAAATACGGTTATTTCGATGATATATGCCATGGTCTATGGCACACAAAGGAACACATTTGTTCATGTCAAATTGGAAGGCTATTCAGTAGTCAATTTTTGGATTTTAAAAGATAAAAAGTTCACACGACCGTTTTTCGCCGAGACCGGTCCCGTGGCTTGGAAGTCTCTCAGAAAGTATGGAAAGCACGGTCATGAATAAAAAAGGACATGGTAAATCGAGTTGAGTCTTGCATAGTCATTGGAGAACTTGTGCACAAGGGAAATTCTTTGAACGAACGTCAGGGCACCGGATTCGTGTCGACCTAGGAGGAAGAGCAGATATTGTACGGCCTTCATCAACGGTGCGACTCACATTAAAGTGAACCGTTGTAATATAGGCTGCGGGACCATTCAATGGAGCTCGTACCTCGTACGGGAATGGTCACCGTATACAAAAGATCTAGTATAGCTTGACATTGCTAGCGAGCTCTCATATAGATGAGTCAGCATAAAAGCGGCTATCTACGTTCATGCCTTTCGATGGAGTCGATTACGTGTGCACGGCTCCAATGAGTCCAGTTAAATGTGTGTATGGTTGTAACACTATCATGGAGCCTAAGATTTGGCAATAGTACGAATGTGGCGTCGTGTTTGAGTCGTCAACATAAGTTCCACAAGTCGAAATTGAGTCATCTCGAGTTAAGTCAGAAAAGGCCGTAAGGCAAAGTTTGGTTAAGTTATGTTGAATATTAAGACACAACCTCGATGTTTGAAGCACAAACCAAGTCGATGACACAAAATATGTTGCATCCCAAAGTATGAGTTGAAAAGACAAGTATGAGCCGATAAATTGATGTTGCAAGCACGAGAATGGTCTAGAGGCACAATGGTAAGTAAGTTATCGGTGCATGCACGGTGATGGTCTGACACACAAATAGGTCAGGCGTCTATGTCTTAAAACTGATCCTAAGGCAAGACTAGAAAGACAATCAAAAGGGACATGTTGCACAAAGTAAAATAACGTATTGGTTTTGTATGGGTGGACTGTAGAAGCATGGAAAAGAATAAAAGAAAGGTTCATGTGGCCGAGGATCCCCATACGGCTCAGGGATCCATGCAGTTCAAACGTCTATGCAGCTCGAATAACTCCATGCGGCCCAGAGAGGAGCCACGTGGCCTTCAACAGCTTTTTCCCTTCGTCTTTTGCTACATTTAATGCCCTGACGGCTGACAACTCTGTCAAAATGACAGCTCTGACAAAAAGGGGCAACAATGACTGACGTAATGGCACGTCCCTAGGAAAGAGAAGAAAATCTTCTTACAGTTGGCAAAATCCATCTAATCCCGAGGCATGCGGCTGCTACATTTATGCGACCGCCCATCAGCATGCAGTTGCATCCCTTATGCGGCCGCCCATCAGCATGCGGCTGTCCATCTTCATGCGGCGGTTCATCCCCATGCGGCTGCTCATCTTTATGTGGCCATTTAGCCTCATGCGGCCCACTCATCTGCGACTCTGCCAAGATGATTGAGACTCGTGGCAGTCTTATCTTCCTGGGATTATGGGTGTTAACAAATCTTAATCAAATTTATTGTAATAAATGCCTAGATCAAATCGAATCGAGCAAATTAGATACGTGGCAGGCCATTACAAGTCGCACATATTCATGGCAATCAGTATTTATTGTCCACAGAGATTTAATGCAATCACATTAGTTTCTTAAATCTATCATATGCAAGATGGACGGCCCAGATTAACTAACTCTTAGGCCACCGACTTTTGGATGGACAATCATTGCAAAACCCTAATGATGCCCTCCACTCTTATAAATAGCAAGGTGCCATTCCCTTGCAAGAGGACGAACACACACACAGGCGGACAGACACACGTAGAGAGAGAGACCCCCGGCCCGAGTCCGGAGAGAATCAGAGAGAGAGTATACAGAGATAGGAAGGAGAGAGGAGCATACAAAGAAAGCAAATAGAGCATTTCTTCATCAACGCCAAGTACTTCTTCTCCAGAGCCAAGGCTGCACCCGATCGTCCAAGGAGTAAGGCAGAGCTGTCGTCGCTTTCTCGAGCCTCTATCGTCACCCCCCAGAATCTAAAATAAACAATTGTACCTAGGTTTTCGTCCTAGGTTTTCGTCCCTAGGCTTTCGTCCCTAGGCTTTCGTCCCTAGGCTTTCTTTGTACAAGCGAGTTTGTATTGTGAGTCCAAGTTCAGTCCTCCGATAATTGTTCTGTTCTTTTACAATCAATGGAAAACACGATGGCGACTCTGCTGGGGACAAACATCTTCACGACTGAGGAGTTGGTGATGCAATCAGATGCAGCCAAACTTGGCTCCACGGAACAGAAGATGGTCGTCCGCTTCGACCAACAGGCGTTCGAAGAAATGCTCTCTGAAGGAAGCGCTGGCCCGGTCCAGAAGCGAACTTGCACAAAGAAGGCTCGCAGGGAGTGGAGGCCAAAGTCATTTGCTCCCCCCAAGCTCTGGACGGAGTACTCTCTGCTGCCCAAGATGGCGAAGGCAAGTCTCATACGGCTCCACTTCAAGCTATAGAAGACTCTGCTGTCCCCAAGTTCGGCAGAGGAAAGCACTACGATGCTGGACTTATAGGGGCAAAGTGTAATTCTATGCACTCCAGGAAGAAGCCGAACAAAGGCACTAGCTGCAAAACGAAGACTCATGCGGCCAAGATTGTCAGCCGCATGAATGATGACCATGCGGCCGAAACTGCCAGCCAAATACGTAACACTCATGCGGCCAGGATTTCCAGCCGTATGGAGAAGACCTATGCGGCTGATACTTTCGGCCGTATGAAGAAAGCCCATGCGGTTACGACTGCCAACCGCATGGAGACTATTGATTCCAGCCGCATGTCGCCTGCTCCACGCGACTCAGTCTTCGATCGCCTCTCCTATGGTCCGGATCTCTTGTGCTCCCAAGAAGACATGACTGACTCTCTCCAGCACCACTTAGACTCTTCCTACTATGTGCCCTCATGCACTAGAGTGAAGAAGTCTAGGGCAGCACGAGCTTGGCAAGCTCGGTCCGCTGATCCGACCTCTGACCATCCGAGCGTTCCACATACTGTTATGCGGGCCTCTAATGGAAAGTTGTACAGAACCACTCGAGTCCAGCCTCTGGCGACAAACGGACAGAGAGGTTCCCAAAAGTCTTCCAAAATCCAGGGAGCAAACATAGTCACTACGGACCCATCTGACTTGCGTGAGGCCATCCTCCACAAACGTAAGGAAAGAGAAGGTGCCTCGGGGTGTAAAGAGTCCTCCCACGGACGTCTCTGCACCCAAGTCATCGTCAACTGCAGTTGCAATAACGCGACGGTACAAGAAGACAGGCAGTTCGTCTTCCAAAGACTGCAACAAACATGTTCAGAAGATGAGGTATTTCCCGTCATCTCCTGCAACTCTGCTCAGAAAATCCCTGCTGATGGGAGAGGAAAGAAGACAAATATTTCCAGCCCAAAGATTTCAACCACTATGACTAAGAGACTGTCGTCTAAGCGGGTGCCAACCACCGGAGTTTTCCAAGGTACCCATTCAAAGACGAAATCTACTACAGTGGGAGATTCATCATCCACACCACTGGGGGTTGCTGGAATTGGGGGTAGCACTCCTCCGAACCTCCACGATAATCCGATGTTCCAAGGAGACGAGCTGGGAAAAACAAATCTCCCATCAGATGCAGCAAATCCCGACGTCCCCGAGGACGTCCACAATTTCCAAGACGAGGCGAACTCGGAAGCTGGGGGTACTGTTCCTTCTGAGTCCGAACCAGAGGAAGATATTCCCACTTACCCCTATGACTTCTCATTACAGGGGTATGATTCGGAGTGTACGTCATCCACCGTCCCTTTCATTTCTACTCATGTCAGGATGGCATTCATGACAAACGACGAACAGGACGGTCCCAGTGACCGCCAACGCATCGACACTCTGGAGGCCATACTTAGCACTTTGGTCAAATTCGTGGACAGATCAAAGCAGCCCTTCCTACTCTGTAGGAAGGAATGCCTGGCCAAACAAACTCGGGTCCCGCAATCAATGCAGACTCGAACTCAACGGCACCGAACCCGGGCAATATTCCTCCTGAAATGTCGGCTCCTACCGCTGCAGACGAAGCCAGGGAGGCAAGAAGAGAGGTCCAGGAGCTCCGGGCCATGTTCCACGCCCGAGAAAACTGCCAAGACCTCAGGATACGACAACCGTATCCCGCTGCGTGGAGAGATGTTCCCTTCCCACTAAAGTATAAACCATTCCACATCAATCCATATGATGGGAAGACCTTCGCAAGTCGGTACATCACTTACTTCGAGGTCACCACCGACCATCTGTCCCATGACGATGCCATCCTTACACGATTATTCATTGGGGCATTGGAAGGAGTCGCCTTCAACTGGTACCGTAACCTGCCAGACAACTGCATCTACTCTTTCGCCAGCTTCAAGCACATGTTCTTGGAGAGATTCTACGAAATAGGACAGGACATCACAATGTCCACCCTTATGGACGTCGTTTAAGGGGAGAAAGAGCTGACAAGGAACTATATCGAGCGGTTCCGCCAAACCGCCATGAAGCTGCCGTCCGGTAACCCGGATTCCTCCTTAATTGAAATTTGCAAAAAGAGACTGCTTCCAACAATCAGCCTCTGGATGGGTGAAAGTCAATTCAAGGACTGGAAGACGTTTATTATCAGTGCCACTAGCGTCGAGGAACGGTTGAAAAAGGCTCGCCAACTGGGATTGCACATCTCAGAGAGAGAGGACAAGGGCAGGCGTCCTAATGCCAACAACAACAATGGGGGTAGCTCCACCAACAATTGGGACAACAAGGGCAAGAAAGCTATGGTGGACGACACAGCACAGAAACCTGAGTCAAAACCGGCAGACAAACAATGGCCGCAAATGACCTACTCCTTCGAAGACGGCCACGTCAAGCCCATCTTGGACATGCTCATACAAAGAGACAGAATTCAGCTCCCTCCACCAAGACGGGAACCTCGGCCGGCAGAAATGGAGAACCCAAAGTACTGCCATTACCTCCACTACGTCCACCATGCTACACACGACTGCTACCAACTGAAACGGTACATCCAACATTTCATCGATTCGAACGCCCTGGCCATCGATTTCGAAGAGGTAACTGTGGCAGCCAATATGGTGTCAGTATAATTTGGCAGCTTCCCTCCAACAGAAACTCAAGACGGTGTGGTACCCATCCCTCTGGCGACAATAGAGATTGCTAATCTTCCACCTCCCCGAGATCAGGCGGCTGGCCTAGTGCCCCTCACCACATCACGGAGGGAGGTCATGTGGGTCCATGCGGACCTGGTATTCGAGGTGACTCAATCCATACCACCTTCCATTCGCAAGAACAAGAGTGGAAAAGTCATATCTTGCCGCACAATCTCGGCAGATGTTGAAGAAGTCACGGCTGTCGTTACCCGGTCTGGAGCACAATCCCAACCTGTGGCTGATAACTCGGCTGAAGATCACCAGCCAGCTACTACTGACACTCCGGGACCTTCTCATCCTCCGACGACCGACAAGCCTAGGCCGAAGGAGACTCGCTTTGACAAATCCCTCCGAAAAGAGGCACCGCATAGGCTGGAGAGGCCCTACAACTTCGACATCTTGGCGCAATTGGCCAACACACCGGCCAAATTGTCATTATACGAGCTCCTGAGACTCTCAAAGGATGTTCGCACGGCTTTGAGCGATGCACTCCAGAATACCGACGCCTATCTGGCTCAGGTCAACCTCACAGGAGAGAGCCCGCCTGCAGATCTCCAAGACAGCGCTTGCACGGGAGCGATGCCCAACGTTGTCTTCACTCTGCAGGATATGCTCATCAAAACCAACCTGCACGATCGTCCGTTATATTACACCGGATATATCGACGACGTAAAGGTGGATCGGATGCACATTGATCCTGGTTCTTCCATAAGCATCATCCCGAAGGGTCTGTTACATCATCTCCGTATTCCTATGTATTGCCTGACGCCAACAAGCACCGCCATCAGCGGTTTTAAATCGGACAGGAGCTACCCGATTGGGAAGATTCACTTGAAGTGCCGAATCGGCGATCTTCAGTCGGAAGTAACCTGTTATGTTATAGATGAGGACACTTCCTACAACATCCTCTTGGGGCGCCCTTGGATACATGATTACATGATCGTGCCTTCCACGCTGCACCAATGCTTCAAGTATGTCGACAAACACGGCTTCGTAAGGATAGAATTTGCCGACATCGATCCCTTCAAAGGGGTCGAATCCTACTACTCAGACTCCTACCTATACGAAAAGTCGAAAAGGTACCTTGATAAAGGAGATATGCAAGCTCGTACCGAGACAGCCACAGGATCAGAAGAACCTCTGACGATCCACCTCCAACCTCGCAAACCTGGCAAGTCCGTACCCCTTACAGCCACTCTGCGTAAGGACGCAATCAGCCTCTTGGCACAAGAAGAGCAAATAATAATCCGGCTGCCAAGGTCCGGCCAAGCGCCCAGACCCACAACGGAGCCACTGACAATCAGGCTGCCTAGAGTCGGCCAACCACAAATGGAGAAGCTCAACCCCTCCGATAAGCCAATGACGATACGCCTTTCCAAGAAGAATCGTCACCCCGATGCAAGGTCTGGGGCTTCTAACGAGGCAACAACTCCTCGCCCAACATCGAATACTAAACTGGGGGTCGCTAGTTTGCCAACGACTCCACGATCTGCTCCACCGGCAGAACCCCTGACGATCAAGCTGCCCAGGTCATCCTCTCAGTCTTCATTTATACAGGGGGTGGCTGAAGAAGAACCGAAACTGGCCAAGTATGTGGCTGCCCATACTGATGTTCCCTCTGCAGATGATGTAATCCTGCTAGACAAGATACCTTACTTCATCAATAAAGGGCTATCTTTGAACTACATCGAGCTTAATAAGCTTTATACAATGTATGCTATGGAACACGGTATAGGCACTCACCTACATACACAGGTGATAAATGTTTACACCGCAAATCAGCTAACTCCTACGGAAGGTGCGTACTGCATAATCGAGGGAGGGGATCATCCAATCATCTTCGGTCAAAAAAATGATCCACAGCCCTTCACCATAGAAGAAGTCGATCTCGAATCGGACACTGGGAGACTGCCGCTCTATCTTTATAGGCCCCAATCCAAGTACCTCATGCTAAAATAGGGGTATGATCTGAAGACTACCCCAGGCTTGAACTACGGCACTGGTCGACGATTACCTTTAAAGCCCCCAGTCCCGACAGGCAAACCACGGGACTACTATAGCAAGACCCGATGTGGGCTAGGGTATGTTTGTAAGACCCTGAATTTAGGGCTTATTTTTTTTAATTTTATAATTCAATTAGTTGTAATATATATTATTATTTGATTATTATTTGATTTAATGCTCTTTACCGTGACTTGGATTTCTAGAGCATCAGGGATGCCAGTCTCTGGAAACTTCCTTCTTGGAGTTTGTAGTAGACGAGATTATCTTCACATTGATATTTCGTGTCCCACTCGAACATGTTCTCTTGTACTCTTTTTGCTTCGCGCAAGTTTGAGTTAATTTAGACCATTTAATTATTAATTGAATTTTCACTCTTTTCCATGATCCTTATAAGCGCGTTACTGTGACTTTTAATTTAGGTGCACCAGACCAGTCGTTTTCTCAGAACCAACTTGTCATGCATGATCTACTCGAGACGCTCTTCACCCATGACCTTCGTGTCCCACTCAGATACTCCATTTTGTGCTCCATTTCCTTCGCACAACTTTCAGTTCAATTTAGGCCAATTAATTATCTACCGTAAAACCTGATTAAATTTCCAACTTAATTTCCGGGCCCGACATCGGTCCAATCCAGTCGACCCAATATATGGCCCTGGTCTGTTTTGAGCCTACTATGCACGCACCACTTGCGTGCCACCGATTTGATCTCCCTTGTGCTCCCATTCCATCCGTAATTTTAATTGGTTTAATTTATAAATTAATTAAATCTTGGCTTCGACTTTGTCTAAACTTGGCCCAACGTCCGACCCAGTTTGGCATGGACCCTACCATGACTGCCCATACACCCCACTGATATTTTTCTATTTTTTCTCCCACTCAAAAATATCTCTATATAAATATCTCCTTTTCTTTCTCTTATATATATACATATATATATATATATATATATATATATAAATATATATATATTTTAATGTCTCTCTCTCTAATAATATCCCTCTCTCTCTCTCTACTTTATCACACACAACACCCCTCCCCCAATGCCAGCCGACCTATTCCCTCTCTCTACTTTCTCTCTACTCTCTCTTTAATAATAATATCTATCACTCACTTCTATATATAATATACACACACACACACACACACACACACACACACACACATATATATATATATATATATATATATATTTTATATATATATATATATATATATATATATATATATATATATATATATACACTCTCTCTCTCTCTCTCCTCTCACCCATCACCCCACTCTCTCTCCTTGTCTCTCACATCACCACACCTCACTACCCGTACAGGACAGCAACCCCATCACCCTCCCCATCTCTATCTCACTATTCTCACCCTCTCACTCTCTTTCTATATTATAACACACACACATATACATACTCATCTCTCTCTCTCTTCTCTCTCACACACACATACACCCTCACCAGCACCACCCCACCCGAACCTTCATTCTCCCCGAGCTCCATGTAGCAGCCATGGCCGAACTCCCTCTTCCCGAGCTCCTCACTCCATCACCATCATCTCATCCTTCTCCTCCCCAACCCGAGCCCAACCCCGAGCAAACACCATACAACACCACACACCACCACCACTTCCACCATCTCTACCACCCCCACACTAACACCACAGCCGTCGCTGCCCACCGTGGTCGGCCTGGCCCGCCCCCACGCGCGTGAGAGCAGCTGCAGCGCAGTAGTGCAGCAACTGCACGCTGGCAGCCGTGCGCGCACCGACCGTCCGCGTGCCGCCCCGGCCGTCGCCGTCGCCGACGAGCACCCCCCATGGCCGGGCGCACACCCCCGCACCCTCCCGTGGCGGCCAACGTCCTCCGGGACGCGCCGTCTAGGCGATTTCAATATTTTTCTCGGAGTTCCGTCGACGCGCGCGCGGAGAAATTCCAGAATTTGTGCTCCGTCGCAGCGACTTCGCACCAATTTTTTGGGAGATCCGACCGTTGGATCGGCAAAATCCTTGCTCCTTCTCAATCTCGGTATATCCCTCTTCACCTCTGTCAAGTTTGAACCGTTAATTTCGTCGTTTGATACATCAAAACCGGCCACCAAGTTGACGTTTTAATTGAACTATTTTTGGACAGTTTCGTGACGCCAACTTTGCGGGTTCGTATCTTCGTCGTCGCTTCTCCGTTTTGTGCGCTACTAGTTCCGGTGCACAGCTGGTATAACCCTCTTCCTGTCCCCTTTAGATTTTATTTCAGTTTGAGCTTGTTAGGTCGGTCGAATTCGACGCCAAAGTTGGCCGTTCAAATTCTTAGTGTTGCACTTGTAAAATTCTATTTTTGAACCCGGGACTCCGGATTCAATTTCTGACACCACCAGTAGACTCGTGGCGTCGTTCTGGCATGTTTTCATATAAAGTTTGCTTGATTTCGAGAACGTGGGCCCTGGCACGTATTTCGGTACAAAGTAGGTCCCACTTTCTGAGTCAACGGGTCACTTTGAGATCGGCTCATCGAAATCCAATTCTGGATATACCGTTGAGTTCGTATCGTCATTCTGGACTCTTTGACACATAATTTGCTAGATTTTAGTAGACATTGGTTCCGGCACGCATTTCGGTGCAAGTCGGATACCAATATCCAGGTCAACGGGTCATTTTGAGTTCGGCTCATCGGAATCCAATTCCGGATGTACCGTTGAGTTCGTATTGTCATTCTCAACTAGTTGACATATAATTTGCTGAGTTTTAAGGACATTGGCTCTGACACGCTTTTCCGTGCAAATCGGATTCCAATATCCGGGTCAACGGACCAATCTAAGATCGGGTCAATGGAATCCAATTCTGGATATACCGTTGGGTTCGTATCATCATTCTGGATTTGTAGACATATAATTTGTTAGGTTTTGTGCACTTTTATTTTGGCACATTTTTCGGTGCAAAGTGTGTCCAACGGCGGACACCACTTTGACCCGAAATTACCTTTTATGCCCCTGTGTCCAAATTGGACTTATGGACAGGCTATTCTAGCTGATTTGACCATTCTGGATACGTTGGTGGTGGTTGTCTCACCATCCGACAACATCTATAGGTTTTTACCCCATTATTATAATCTTTCTCCTTTTGTGGTATTTGAGATCCATCGATTCCAGTGATTTCACAACCACTGAAATTGAATGTGTTGACCCTGTAGATATTTGTAGAGACTAGTTTTGACCCAGTTTGACCATGGTTAACTACTTTGACTGAACGTCGAAGTAGAGTCAACATTTGACCTAGATTAGACTAGTTTGACCTTGGTTGACTATTTTGACCAAAAGTCAACCGTAAGTCAACCGTAGCATAAAAATTGACTAGAACTGGACCAGAGTTGACCAGTGGACCCAAAGTCAACTATTAGTCAATGTTAGTCAAGTTTGACCAAAGTTGACCAGTTGACCGAAAGTCAACCCTTGACTTAGATTGACATAGTTTGACTTGCTTGACTTGTCTTGACCTAGTTTGACTTAGTATGACTTGATTTTACTTCCAAACCCTTATATTGATACAGTATTTCCACCTATAGGACCTCGAGGCATTGTTCTTGGACCAGTTGACATATTCCACCAGATCTCAGGCGAGTACATTCTCTGATAATATTTTTGTTTTATGATATCGTCTATGTTTCTTGTATCTAGTGTAGATATCCTTGTTCTCTTGACACATTGTTCACACGGATTGGTATTTCCCTGGATCCCGTCATGAGATATTATTCCTCGCTCTTCTTGGTATATCTTGTGCAAGTCTTTCTTGTTCCTTGTGCATTGTATAGACACGATTCCTGCGAAGGCTAGCTACCCTCTCGGAGAATCGCGTTTCATGATGTGTCATGGTTGGATCCACTATACTAGTCGGGAACGGGGAGTATTAGTGTAGATGTGTGGTCATTATCCATCTTGTTATTCTTGTAGATCTTGTGAGTGTTAATCATACACCCCACGTATGATTAACCAGACCAGTAGACCTTGTACAGACCCAAGCCGGCCGCATGTTGAAACTAGTACTCACATACTTAGACAGATGATTCTTGATTCTTGTACATGCCATGATCAGTTTTACTTGCTTTGTTCTAGCTCTAGATTTACAGCTTACCTTGCCATGATACTCACATATACATTTCATGATTTCTTGTATATTCTCTCTATTTACTGCTACATGTTCAATATTGTCTAATTAGAACTGTTATTTGAGATTTGTGCTCGTTCCATCCTGACTGGATATGTTGACAAAATTTTAGGAGTAGTTGTGCCCTCAGTATTGGACTTCATGATGTTGCTAGCTGAGGTGGATCTCACTATTCTTCTATGTGAGTTGCCTGGTAGTTATCCTTAGTTAGTCTTGTTGTTTCTTCTTTATTTTTCTGTCTTATGATCATTATAGATTCTAGTTGTTCTAGTGATATTATAATTATTTCCTGTCTTATCTTCCTTAGTTTTCGTGATGTAACATGAGTACATTTCTAGTTATGGATCTTTAGATGTTGTAGTTATTATAGTATACTTGACAGCGTTCTACCGCCGATACCGCGACGTAGGCTGGGCGTGGCCCACGTATTCGTACCCGTATATCTGGGTGCGGATCGTGACACGTTTTTAGTGGTAGCCCATGCAGGTCAGTCTTTGCAATTAATGCGAAGTCGTAGTAGTACTGAGCTTATCTGTACTACTGCGAGCCTGCCCTAGGATTAAGGTTGAGTAATGGAATATTTTAGGATTTTGGTACTCAGTTACATATTAGGAACTCTTGGTAGATTCCAGAGATGACCCCTGGGAATCTTATTTTGAACTTTTCGAAACTTTTCCCATTTGTTCCTGTCCATCCTGATTTCTGAAACATCTGTCCGTTATCAACTTTATTCTTCTTGGAATGAGTTGTGGACCCCAGAGGGAAGGTATAAGTTAAACTTATATATCTTCTAGGTTGAGACGGGAATATGATTTGCCAGTCTCATATCAAGTTGAGATTATTTTAGATTATATTCTAATAATTTTCTTTATTTTGACCTAGATCGTATCTTTGGGACTTCTCCTGAAAACTTTTCCTAAATCCTGTCTCGAAATCTGTTCTGCTAGTTTTCATTACTTATCCTTGATTCGTTGTTGAATTTTGAATCTTGATGTTCATTCGTTGTTGACTTTAACTTGTATCTAAAATCAGTTTTTATAAATTGAGTTAAGATATTCTGATAAACATATTCGATGAGAACGATAAATGTCTACTTTACTTATGGAGTTTAGAATTTATCGCAGTCATATTAGCTAGCCTGACAGGGACATGGAGCCTGATTTTGGATATACTATCCTAGTTATGGAATTTAGACTCTCTTGCAGCCATACTAGTTGGCGTGGTAAGGAATCTAGATGACATAATTATAGGGTGTATACCATAGTTATGGACTCCATCGTTTATTGCAGCTATGCTTACTGGCGTGGCAAAAATTCTGGCAACATAATTTCAGAAAGACGTATATGGTTATCAGATTATATTTTAAATCGGATCACTTCGTCATTACCGGATGAGCAAGAACAAATTCTTATCATTATTCTTCCCCGTCTTGGTTAACTTTGTCTATCTACAGCCTAACTAGGATTTCTTGACAGTATTGTTTTGTGTTCCAGCTTTCATATGATTTGACTAAACTCTTCTTCGCTAGCTTCTTGGGTAATTCTTCTTATCCTTCCCAGTAATTGTTGAAAGTGCCTCATGGGTTGATTCAGGAAAGGTTCAAAAAGTAATTTATCCTTGTATTACGGAATCGGAAGTTTGCATCCAGAGAAATACTGGCGAGACATGACTTTGGATAACGGCATCATGGTTAAATATGTTTCTCGAATTCTACCTGGACCACTCCCTAAGCATTTTGACTAACATCTTCTCTATTATTTTTCAAAAAAATGTTTAGAAATATTTCACGGATATCAGCCAAGTTAAGTTCAGGAACCTATACTATCTGGCGTGGCAGCTGTGCACTGCAGCCATCCATTGTATTATGGAACCAGGAAGTTAATCGCAGCCAGATGCACACTAGCGCTATAGTAACTTTATGTGACATAATTATGGAGGTATATGGTTGTTGAGTTTTACTTCGACTACGTCCTATGTATTTCGTTTGGCCTCGTACTATTCTTGGAAATATTTCGATAATCTTTCCTGTCTTGCTTGACCCTTACCTTGTCTGAATATTAATATGGATTGCTAGACCCAGTCTTGGGCCTTGGTTACCTTCTATTTTGACGATTGGATAGCCAGACCTTGTTAACAGACTTTGTAGTGTAACTATAATATGTTATTATGTGTGATTGTGATAAGTATATTTTCTTGGGGATTCATTGGGTTAAGCTTATAGGACAGACATGACTGACTATAGTGGACTTAGAAAACCATTAAGGATGATTAGTTTGATGGTATGGATTGATTTTAAGGTATCTAAGAAGGGGTAATGAAATATTATATTTAGTGACTACGGATTTAGGACTAGAATCTTGTGCTTAGATTTGAGGGTTATATTCAGGAGTTCTTGAGTAAAAGAGAGAAGGCTCAATACCCAGAATAGGTTTTGATTGTACAATTTCAAGGAGCTGGTGATTAATAGGATAAGGATATTTAGGACGGAATAAGGAAACAAACAAATTGCTTTTAAGATTGGAATTTTGGTTGATGGCCAATCATTGTGATATATATATATATATATATATATATATATATATATATATATATATGTATAAAATATATATATATATATATATATATAAGTATCTCGAGGATGACCTATATTTTAGAGTATATGTAAAGGTTCTTATTGATATAAAGATTCTAAGGGATAAATAGACAGGGTTTTTATGGAAGAAGCTTGATGAACCTGAATTAAAATACCAGTAGAGAGAAAACAGCATAGGTGATCACAATGTTAGCAGATTGAGTACAGTACCCATAGCAGTTGCATGTTTTAGCTTTACCTATATGATGATTTTAATTTCGAGGACGAAATTTTTATAAGGTGGGTAGGATTGTAAGACCCTGAATTTAGGACTTATTTTTTTAATTTTATAATTCAATTAGTTGTAATATATATTATTATTTGATTATAATTTGATTTAATGCTCTTTACCGTGACTTGGATTTCTAGAGCATCAGGGATGCCAGTCTCTGGAAACTTCCTTCTTGGAGTTTGTAGTAGACGAGATTATCTTCACATTGATATTTCGTGTCCCACTCGAACTTGTTCCCTTGTACTCTTTTTGCTTCGCGCAAGTTTGGGTCAATTTAGACCATTTAATTATTAATTGAATTCCCACTCTTTTCCTTGATCCTCATAAGCGCGTTACCATGACTTTTAATTTAGGTGCACCAGACCAGTCGTTTTCTCAGAACTAACTTGTCATGCATGATCTACTCGAGACGCTCTTCACCCATGACCTTCGTGTCCCACTCAGATACTCCATTTTGTGCTCCATTTCCTTCACACAACTTTCAGTTCAATTTAGGCCAATTAATTATCTACCGTAAAACCTGATTTAATTTTCAACTTAATTTCCGGGCTCGACATCGGTCCAATCCAGTCGACCCAATATATGGCCCTGGCCTGTTTTCAGCCTACTATGCACGCGCCACTTGCGTGCCACCGATTTGATCTCCCTTGTGCTCCCATTCCATCCGTAATTTTAATTGGTTTAATTTATAAATTAATTAAATCTTGGCTTCGACTTTGTCCAAACTTGGCCCAATGTCCGATCCAGTTTGGCATGGACCCTACCATGACTGCCCATACACCCCACTGATATTTTCCCATTTTTTCTCCCACTCAAAAATATCTCTATATAAATATCTCCTTTTCTTTCTCTTATATATATATATATATATATATATATATATAAAATATATATATATATATATATATATATATATATATATATATATATATATACACACACACTCTCTCTCTCTCTCCTCTCACCCATCACCCCACTCTCTCTCCTTCCCCCTCACATCACCACACCCCCTACCCGTACAGGACAGCAACCCCATCACCCTCCCCATCTCTATCTTACTATTCTCACCCACTCACTCTCTTTCTATATTATAACACATACACACATACATACTCATCTCTCTCTCTCTTCTCTCACACACACACATACACCCTCACCAGCACCACCCCACCCGAACCTTCATTCTCCCCGAGCTCCACGCAGCAGCCATGGCCGAACTCCCTCTTCCCGAGCTCCTCACTCCATCACCATCATCTCATCCTTCTCCTCCCCAACCCGAGCCCAACCCCGAGTAAACACCACACAACACAACACACCACCACAAACCACCACCACTTCCACCATCTCCACCACCCCCACACTAATACCACAGTCGCCGCCGCCCGCCGCGGTCGGCCTGGCCCGCCCCCACATGCGCGAGCGCAGCTGCAGCGCAGCGCAGTGCAGCAGTGCAGCAACTGCACGCTGGCAGCCGCGCGCGCACCGGCCGGCCGTGCGCCGCCCCGGCCGTCGCCGTCGTCGGCGAGCACCCCCCATGGCCGGGCGCACACCCCCGCACCCTCCCATGGCAGCCAACGTCCTCCGGGATGCACCGTCTAGGCGATTTCAACGATTTTCTCGGAGTTCCGTCGACGCGCGCGCGGAGAAATTCCATAATTCGTGCTCCGTCGCAGCGACTTCGTGCCAATTTTCTGGGAGATCCGACCGTTGGATCGGCGAACTCCTTGCTCTGTCTCAATCTCGGTATATCCCTCTTCACCTCTGTCAAGTTTGAACCGTTAATTTCGTCGTTTGATACATCAAAACCGGCCACCAAGTTGACATTTTAATTGAACTATTTTTGGACAGTTTTGTGACGCCAACTTCGCGGGTTCGTATCTTCGTCGTCGCTTCTCCATTTTGTGTGCTACCAGTTCCGATGCATAGCTGGTATAACCCTCTTCCTGCCCCCTTTAGATTTCATTTCAGTTTGAGCTTGTTAGGTCGGTCGAATTCGACGCCAAAGTTGGCCGTTCGAATTCTTAGTGTTGCACTTGTAAAATTCCATTTTTGAACCCGGGACTCCGAATTGAATTTCTGACACCACCAGTAGACTCGTGGCGTCGTTCTGGCATGTTTTCATATAAATTTTGCTTGATTTGGAGAACGTGGGGCCTGGCACGCATTTCGGTGCAAAGCGGGTCCCACTTTCTGAGTCAACGGGTCACTTTGAGATCGGCTCATCGGAATCCAATTCTGGATATACCGTTGAGTTCGTATCGTCATTCTTGACTCGTTGACACATAATTTGCTAGGTTTTAGTGGACATTGGTTCAGGCACGCATTCCGGTGCAAGTCGGATACCAATATCTAGGTCAACGGGTCATTTTGAGTTCGGCTCATCGGAATTCAATTCCGGATGTACCGTTGAGTTCGTATCGTCATTCTGGACTCGTTGACATATAATTTGCTGAGTTTTGAGGACATTGGCTCCGATACGCTTTTCCGTGCAAATCGGATTCCAATATCCGGGTCAACGGACCAATCTGAGATCGGGTCAACGGAATCCAATTCTGGATATACCGTTGGGTTCATATCATCATTCGGATTCGTGGACATATAATTTGTTCCGTTTTGTGCACTTTTATTTCGGAACGTTTTTCGGTGCAAAGTGTGTCCAACGGCGGACACCACTTTGGCCCGAAATTACCTTTTTTGCCCCTTTGTCCAAATTGGACTTATGGACAGGCTATTCTAGCTGATTTGACTATTCTGGACACGTTGGTGGTGGTTGTTTCACCATCCGACAACATCTGTAGGTTTTTACCCTATTATTATAATCTTTCTGCTTTTGTGGTATTTGAGATCCATCGATTCCAGTGATTTCACAACCACTGAAATTGAATGTGTTGACCCTGTAGATATTTGTAGAGACTAGCTTTGACCCAGTTTGACCATTGTTAACTACTTTGACTGAACGTCGAAGTAGTGTCAACATTTGACCTAGGTTAGACTAGTTTGACCTTGGTTGACCACAGTTGACTATTTTGACCATAAGTCAACCGGAAGTCAACCGTAGCATAAAAATTGACTAGAACTGGACCAGAGTTGACCAGTGGACCCAAAGTAAACTGTTAGTCAACTTTAGTCAAGTTTGACCAGAGTTGACCAGTTGACCGAAAGTCAACTGTAAGTCAACCCTTGACTTAGATTGACCTAGTTTGACTTGCTTGACTTGTCTTGACCTAGTTTGACTTAGTATGACTTGATTTTACTTCCAAACCCTTATATTGATACAGTATTTCCACCTATAGGTCATCGAGGCACTGTTCTTGGACCAGTTGACATATTCCACCAGATCTCAGGCGAGTACATTCTCTGATAATATTTCTGTTTTATGATATCGTCTATGTTTCTTGTATCTAGTGTAGATATCCTTGTTCTCTTGACACATTGTTCACACGGATTGGTATTTCCCTGGATCCCGTCATGAGATATTATTCCTCGCTCTCCTTGGTATATCTTGTGCAAGTCTTTCTTGTTCCTTGTGCATTGTATAGACACGATTCCTGCGAATGCTAGCTACCCTCTCGGAGAATCGCGTGTCATGATGTGTCATGGTTGGATCCACTATACTAGTCGGGGACGGGGAGTATTAGTGTAGATGTGTGGTCATTATCTACCTTGTTATTCTTGTAGATCTTGTGAGTGTTAATCATACACCCCACGTATAATTAACCAGGCCAGTAGACCTTGTGCAGACCCAAGCCGGCCACATGTTGAAACTAGTACTCACACACTTAGACAGATGATTCTTGATTCTTGTACATGCCATGATCAGTTTTACTTGGCTTGTTCTAGCTCTAGATTTACAGCTTACCTTGCCATGATACTCACATGTACATTTCATGATTTCTTGTATATTCTCTCTATTTATTGCTACATGTTCAATATCGTCTAATTAGAACTGTTATTTGAGATTTGTGCTCGTTCCATCCTGACTGGATATGTTGACAAAATTTTAGGAGTAGTTGTGCCCTCAGTATTGGACTTCATGATGTTGCTAGCTGAGGTGGATCTCACTATTCTTCTAGGTGAGTTGTTTGGTAGTTATCCTTAGTTAGTCTTGTTGTTCCTTCTTTATTTTTCTGTCTTATGATCATTATAGATTCTAGTTGTTCTAGTGATATTATAATTATTTCCTGTCTTATCTTCCTTAGTTTTCGTGATGTGACATGAGTACATTCCTAGTTATGGATCTTTAGATGTTGTAGTTAGTATAGTATACTTGACAGGGTTCTACTGCCGATACCGCGACGTAGGCTGGGCGTGGCCCGCGTATTCGTACCCGTATATTCGGGTGCGGGTCGTGACAATGTTACACCCGCAACGACCCCTGAATGTTCAGATGAGGAATGCGACTGGCATTCACATTCAACCGAGTCACCAACTTCTGATTCGGATGCTAGCATCGGAGACGTATTTAGACAAGTCCCGTCAGTCAACATGGCATTCGCCGATGCTTACGAAGAAGATGAAGACATTTCTGAAATCCTCGAGTTAGAGCCGTGGGCCCAACAGCTGGATGCACAATGGGAAAAGCGGTTCGAACAGAGAGAACCTCCTACCAAAGATGAGGTTATACAGGTCGACCTCGGCGACGAATCTTCTCCAAAACCAATCTTCGTCAGTAAAAGCCTGACAGACGAAGAACGAGAATTGCTACTGAAACTCGTCAAAGAATACATTGATGTGTTCGCCTGGAGCTATAAAGACATGCCAGGGTTAAATCCCGATATTGCTCTTCACAAACTCAACATTCGGCCAGATGCAAAGCCAGTTACGCAACAACAACGACGCTTCCGCCCGGGCATCATTGATGCAATCGAAGCCGAAGTCAACAAACTCATAGCCAGCGGCTTCATACGCGAGGAGCAACACCCAGACTGGGTCGCCAACATAGTACCGGTCCTCAAGAAGAATGGGAAGATTCGAATCTGCATCGACTTCCGTAATCTGAACGAGGCATGTCCCAAAGATGAATTCTCCCTCCCTATCACAGACATCATGATCGACAACACATGCGGCTTCGAACGTATGTCATTCATGGATGGCTTCTCGGGGTACAACCAAATCAAGATGTCTCCTGACGACGAAAAACATACATCATTCTGAACACCGATTGGCACATACTGCTACACAGTCATGCCTTTCTGTTTAAAGAATGCTGGCGCCACATATCAAAGAGCTATGAGTATCATCTTCAGGGATCACTTGCGCAAGACTGTGGAGTGCTATGTTGATGACATCGCCATCAAGAGTCGCTGCAAGGGAGACCATCTCCAGGATCTGAGGACGGTGTTCGACCTGATGCGAGCACACAACCTGAAGATGAATCCCACAAAATCCTTCTTGGGCGTATCCAGCGGAAAGTTCTTGGATTTTATCATTACCGCCTAGGGTATCCACGTAGACCCTGAAAAGACAAAGGCAATCATGGAGATGGGTCCCCCGAGAACTTTGAGGCCTCCAAGGGAGGCTAGCTTATATTAGGAGGTTCATTTCCAACCTCTCCGGACGTTGTCAGCCATTCACCCATCTCATGAAGAAGGGCGTCTCATTCGTTTGGGACGAAGAATGTCAGCGTACCTTCGACAGCATCAAAGAATATTTGTCGAACCCTCCAGTCCTGGTGGCCCCGGTTGCTGGAAAACCATTCCTGCTCTATGTACGAGCAATGGAGCATTCCTTCGACGCTCTGCTGGCACAAAACAACGATACAGGACATGAACAAGCCATATACTACCTCAGTCGAATGATGATCGGGCCAGAGCATCGATATACCGTCGTAGAGAAAGAATGCCTCGCCCTGGTGTTCGCCATTCAAAAGACGCGACACTATGTCACAGGATAAACCATACATGTGATCTCGCGAGTCAATCCCCTCAGGGTCCTCATGACGAAACCAGGGGCACTCAGCTCTCGCCTCGCTATGTAGGCAATATTACTGCCCCCCTACCATATGATCTTCGTCCCACAAAAGGCTATTAGAGGTCAAGCCCTGGCAGACTTTTTGGCAGCCCACCCAGGCTCGGAGTCGTCCAGAATATATGAAGGAATCCCAGATGAGGTCGCCGACTCGCATGCAACCTCTCATGATGATATCTGGCGAATGTTCTTCGACGGCGCCTCAAGGACCGGACCTAAGGGCAACATCGACGTCGGAGTCGGGGTGGTGCTGGTTTCTCCTTCTGGATTGGTGATCAATCGCGCTTACTCCCTCACAGTACCCTGCTCTAACAATGTGGCCGAGTACAACGCTTTGGTCATTGGCCTCCAACTTGCAAGAGAGCTGGAGGTAGAATATCTTAAAGCATACGGCAATTCACAGTTAATCGTCAATCAGATCCGGGGTTCATACGAAGTCTGCCATGAAGACATGATCCCCTATCACCAAATAGCGATCAACATCATCTAGTCGTTCGAGGGGTTCTTCATCGAACACGTTACCAGACTCCGAAATATCGAAGCCGATGCTTTAGCAGGCCTTGCCGCTTTCCTAGCAGTGCCAAATCAAACTCATCAATCGGTGGATGTGATAGGCCATGAACTGGTCTGTCCCAAGAACAATATTTAATTCGTGGCGAGTTATTCCGCTCGGACGATCGACGAAGTCCCGGACTGGAGACAACCATTCATTGACTTCGTAGTCTACGACATCCTGCCCGAGAACCCAAAAGAGGCCACCTCTATCAGAAGGCGTTCTCTCAGATTCTTCTACGATACAGAGATGAAAATGCTGTATCGTCGATCCTACGACGGATTATTGCTTCGATGTCTGTCAAACGCAGAAGCCAAAGAAGCAGTACGCGAAGCTCATGATGGTGTTTACGGGGCCCATCAGCCTGGCCCAAAATTGTATGACCGTCTTCGCCGAATGGGCTACTACTGGCCCACGATGGTAGCAGATGCGATAGATTATGCAAGAAAGTACAAAGCTTGCCAAGTCCATACGGACTTCATCTACCAACCATCCAAATTTCTACATCCGACAGTAGCATCCTGGCCATTCGAAGCATGGGGAATGGATATTATCGGTCCGATTACTCCATATTCCTTCCGAGGACATCGCTTCATACTCGCAATCACAGATTACTTCTCCAAATGGGCGGAAGCTGTTTCGCTTGCAGAAGTCAAAACTTCAAACATGATCAGCTTCCTCAAGCATCACGTCATCTATCGCTTTGGACTGCCCCGGAGGATCATCCACGATAATGGTTCGCAGTTAGCAAGCCACGCCTTCTATCGGTTCTGCGACAAGCACCGCATCAAGAATATTGCTTCAACGCCATACAATCCGGCATCGAATGGGTTGGCAGAAGCATTCAACAAAACCATCATCAAACTTCTCAAGAAGTTCGTATCGTCCAACAAATGCGACTGGAACGAGAAGCTTGGTGAATGCTTGTGGGCGTACCGTACTACAGTCCGAACAGCCACAGGGAACACACCATTCTCCCTGGTGTACGGGAGTGAGGTAGTTCTCCCGTTGGAGACTCAAATACCCTCGCTCCGTGTCGCTCTCACTTATCAATTGACGACGGACGATAACTACCGTCGTCGACTACAAGAGTTGGAGGCCTTAGATGAAAAGCGCCTCTTGGCTCAGCAACGAATCGAGCTTGACCAAGCACGCATCTCCGGAGCCTTCAACAAGAAGGTTAAAATCAGAATATTCCAAGTGGACAATCTCGTTTTGGCAGTTCGGAGGCCGATGGTCATGACTCATAAAACTGCCGGCAAATTCCAGCCAAAATGGGAAGGTCCATTTATCATTGAGGCCGTATTCTCCAACGGTGCTTACCGCCTCGCAAAACAAAACGGAGACTTGCTCATGCTGCCCGTCAACGACAAGTTCTTGAAGAAATATTATGTCTAAACGACATTTTCCAGATTACCGAGTTATGTACCCGGTGGTATCGCTGAACTCGTATTCACAAAAATCCTAGATTATTGAGTTATGTACCCGCTGGTGCAGCTGAAATCACATCCACAACACTCCAGATTATCGAGTCATGTACCCGCTGGTGCCGCTGAACTCATATTTCCAAATTTTAGATTATCGAGTCATGTACCTACCGGTACCGCTGAACTCACATTCCAACTCTCCCAAATTATCGAGTTATGTACCCGCAGGTGCCTCTGAACTCACATTCCGGTCACTCTTTTAGGTAGTAAGTCATGTATGATCATACCTCTGAACTTATTTCTTTGAAAGAGCTCCTCCCTCATGATCCACTACCAGCACTTTCTGTTCACAAAAAGGGTAACGGATACACAAAATTTTTAAAACGACCACATCGATGTTACCTCGGAGTCGTTTCACTTCCGCCAAAAATAAATCACCCCTCTACATAGAACTTCCATGTCATCATTACCTCTGAGTCGTCCTATGTACCCCTTCATGGAGCCCACTCCTGCCATGTCCTCATTACCTCTGAGTGGGACGGCTCCATCGAAGAAACCCTCATATTTGCCATGTCCTCGTTACCTCTGAGTAAATATGTTGGTCCTCCCTCGACTTATTATCTGTACCAAAAAAATCCAGGGTACGCCAAGGATAATAGGTGTAAGCCCCTGTTTTTCAAATTTTAGTTAAATTAGTGTTAATTAATTTTTTATGTCATTTATGGCCTTAAAATAATTATTAGAATTTTTCTAGAATTTTTAAATGATTTATAAATGAGTTTTATATATTAAAATATTAATTTGCAATTTTCTAAAATGTTTTAATTAACTTTTGCAATTAATTAGATTGTCTTAATATCGTTTTGCAATTATAAATTTGTTATGTGCAAATTTTATTTTGCACATATACTGTGCGGGGTGGGTTATGCAAATTCCTATTTGCAGCTACCCACTGTTAGGACCTATCTGCAATTACCTAAAACTAGGAGGACCTAAACGCTAATCCTAAACCTATCCCCCCCCCCCGACCGACGACCGCCACGCCGACGGGCAGCCCCCGCCATTTCCGGCTGCCCGACCGACCTATCGACCGCCTTAGCCCCCTATAAATGACCCCCTCTCTCCCCCAGACTAAACCCTAACCCTAAAACCCCACCACCACCGACCACCACCCTGTTCTTCCCCACTTAATTCCGCCTGAACCCTAGTTCCGACGACACCCTACCACCACCTCACCGGCCGTCGTCATCGATCGCCACCACCACCAATCGCTTCGCAGCGCTGAGCCGTGCCCAGCGCCACCCGAGCGCCGCTTCCCCATCACCTCCTCCGCCGCACAGCACGTTCGAAACCCTTCCTCTTCGCCGGACACGTAGGTTACAGTTTCGTTTTGTGTCGTACGTGTCTCGTTTTGACCTATGTTGCTCGCCAGGACACGGAGATGTTCGTCCAGTAGCTGGACACGAGAATCAGTGGTCATGCGTGTCGTACGTAGCACGGACACGAGGATCCCTGTGTCCCAAACTGTTAGGACACAGGACAGATTTTATATTTTTTTTTATTATTAACCTAACCTAAAACCTAAATAAAATAAACCCGAGCCCCATCCTAACAGCAAGCCCGCTCAGGCCTACTGGCTAGCGGGTGGGGCTCCGAGTCTTCCTCACTGTGCACAGAGGGCCGAGTTCGAGCCCTCTGTTTGTGTTCTTTTTCTTTCTTTTTGTTTTTCTTTTGTTTTTCTTTGTTTTTATTATATATATATATATATATATATATATATATATATATATATATATATATATATATATATATATATATATATATTTGTGTATATATGTATATGAATATTTCTTTATGTATAAATAAACTATTACATACTATATAATATTTGTTGTCTTATATATATATATATATATATATATTTTTTTTTTTTTTTTTTTTATGTATACATATGTATATATGTATATTATATATATTTATTTCTTTATATACATATAAGTATTTTCTATATATATATATATATATATATATATATATGTATATATATATATATATATATATATATATATATATATATATATATATATATATATATATATATATGTTATAAGTATATATATTTAAGTACATAATTATTTAGCCTAAGTAAATTATGTAATATTTACATATGTATATTTTAAATATATAAATATTACTTGTCATATTTTTATGACTATTTTGTAAGTTTTCACATAAATAAAATATTAACATTTACTTTGCTTTTCTACCACTTAGTATTTTTTGTATATTTAAATTACTGCAACCATTTGGTGTCCAAGCCTAGCATGGGTATTTGGGCTCAAATGTGTTTTCACACATTCAAGACCTGTACAAGTCATATTGGACTTGATTCATGGCCTTGGGTCCTGTATTTGAACTTTGGTTCAAATTATATACATGGACAAAATACGCAGATAATTAATTATTGTGTGCATTGCTGTTTTTGATTTTCTAAAAATACTTAAAGTATTGCTAAAATTATGGAAAAATAGTTTTTAGATACTATGTTAAGTTAGCTAATTTAGTATAATTTTTGTAGTATTTAATTTACTGTTTTGCCACTAGTTTGGCATATGAAACCAAAACTCACTTTTTGTATACTTAGGAAAACTGATTTTTATAAAATATTTGTACTGGTTAATAAATTCCAGAAAAATTATAATAAATTTCTATAGTTAGCAAGGATCGTTTTGGTACTTTGTTTTATGCAAAACTAGGCTTTTTGTCTACTTCAAAAATTGTTAGAACATAATGATCTTTTGATTTATTTATTAATTAATTACGACTTGTAGCTTTTTGTGTTATTTGGAGTTTTAGTCGTATTGAACCCCATCCCTCACTAATGTAAAGACCCTAGAAAGTTAGTTAACATAGTGTGTCATCCCACATTGGTCTCCTATGCCAAGTCATCATTTTCGCTAGGTACCCAGTCACAAGTCGTGTCGTACCAATTAGTGTCCTAGTGATTTAGCTTAGTGTAAAACTAAGTTATTATATTTTACTTCTACAGCGACGAGTTACTGGACATCCATAACACTGTTATTGCAGCCTGTTTTGCTTTGCTTTGCTAGAGGCAAGTACTTTCTACGAACTTTACATATTGTCACATAAATGAACTGCAAACCCCACCATGTTATATGCTGATCCTTGGGGTAGCAAGTTAGATCTCTACATGTTGCACTTCCAGTTACTACCATGCTTAGAACAGTCTTGATGTATCTCTCACATGATTAGAATATGGGTTTTTGGGGAAACTGATAGTAGTGTACGTGATCACGACCCCCCTATAGTAGCGAGCTTGGTCGCATTTTATATGCATACCTTGCCGCAGGTAAATATCCCGTATTTTCTGTACGGATGTACACCTATGCTTGTCTACTTATATGTATGTACATTTCATTATGTGCCACAGCGTATTGTACATCTATTGACCGATCACGTACCTGCTACAGTTTTAAACATTACATATACATCTGTCTCTATGACATATGTGTCCTTGCCATGATAGACTATGTGATGCCATGCTTTACAGTTATTCCTCTCATGTTCATTTCCATGTTTCATATGCTAGTTTGCTAGATTTAGTACTTGCTCCCGTCCTGACAGGATAACGTTGTAGGTGTCCTTACTGAGGAGGAGTTACTCTGCGACTCATACTATGGGATTACTGCCGAGGATCCGGCTCTGCTTTACGAGGATGTTCCTGCAGGGAACCTCGCCTAGTTGTCTTTTGTTTACTTAGACTTTTGAGAGTAGACATGTATTAGACTATATCATTTTGTAACTGGACATGTATCCAGTTTTACATTTCAGTTCACTTGTACTTGGATATTTTACTATATACGACGACTTTTGTGTTTGGAGCATTTATGATTCTTCTTCACTTATAGAACTGTTAGTACATTTAGTCTTATCCTGTTGTCTTTAGAACAGCTTACTACGTTTTATCTCAACGTAGGCTGGACATGACTCGGCCTGGTCCAACAATTTGAGTAGCGGGTCGTGACATGTTTTTAGTGGTGGCCCATGCAGGTCCTGACTAAACTGTTTGGTTACGTTATTGTACCAAGCATGCCTGCAATTAGGAACTTAAGGTAATTAGACAACATTAGGAAAGACGCTTAGAACACTTAGAGGAATGCTAGGATTGCAACATAGGAAATACATCACATATTTGCTATTATAATTAGATTTTCTTGCATATGATTGCTCGCTTTAAATAAGTCCTTATAAGTCTTTTTATGTGTAATTAAGATGGTGCTTACTCGCTCGTCCCAGTATGTTACCCCCGAGAATGGGGCCCTCCATATCTAGTCAGCTGACCGGTTGACTGATATACCTCTACCTACCACATTTCTCCACTCCACAGATCCACAGACCCAGATACCACCTTCCACATCCCAGGCCCGGCAGGACCCGATACTTCCACCACCCCCTATCACTATACCCACCCAGGCTTCCGTCACTCTCGACGGGACCCAGCTGCTCACACTGATCCAGGGGTTCCTAACAACCCATCAGGAGCAGACTATCCTACTCCGCCAGAGCATGGAGCGTTCTGAGGGACGTCCCGTGGTCCCACCACATGTAGAGCCACGGCAGAGAGCAGGAACGGTCAAGGACTTCATGGGTCTGAATTCCAAGGAGTTTTCAGGGACTGAGGGCATAGTAGTAGCTGATGACTGGCTAGATTCCGTAGAGAGGAAGCTTCTGGGAGTTAGGATGCCGGATGACCTTCAGGTCGAGGCAGCAGGATTTCTGCTGATAGACTTAGCCGGAGTCTGGTTCAGGAATGAGCCGTTGTTCGCAAGAGGTAGAGCCACCTGGGACCAGTTCAAGACCCAGTTCAAGAAGAAATTCTTCTCGACCACTGCTAGAGTAGCCATGGGGCTACGATTCCAGAACATCCAGCAGGGGAACCGTTCTGTTGATGACTATACGGGAGAGTTTAGTCGCCTGAGCCGTTTTACTCCTAGTCTGGTTGCTGATCCAGAGGAGATGACCCGTAGGTTTTGCCATGGTCTAGTTCCAGACATTGGCATTCTTATAGTGGCGAACGGTACGACTGACTACTACCAGAGCCTAGAGTTGGCCCGGAGTATTGAGGAGCGTCTTCTGTCATGCAAGAGGCCGGCTTCTGTACACCATGAGGGTCCGTCCAAGCGTCAGGCTTTCCAGCAGAGAGCACCGACGCCACCCCAGCAGACTTACCGTCCCCCTACACCACATCATCAGACCCCGCCAGTTAGAGCCCCGGGACCCCGACAGCAGCAGCAGAAGGGAGCCATATGTTCTTTTTGCGGAAGACCAGGGCACGACATCTCCATCTGTAGGAAGAGGTTGAAGCAGTGCTTGATTTGTGGGTCTGCCAACCATCAGCTTCGGGACTGCCCAGCATCCAAGGGACCTAGAGGACCGCTTCCGACTCAGCAGCAGAGGTTCGGGCAGCATCTGCAGCAGCAGAAGGGACCTCAGGGGAGGGTTTATAGTCTAGCCATTGAGCCAGAGCCGGAGCAGGTTTCGGAGTCGGATTACTTAGCTGACGTCATCACAGGTCATGTTTATTTGCATACTTTTCTAGCTGTATGTTTGTTTGATTCTGGTGCATCTTATAGCTTTCTATCATTAGAGTTTATGCATAAACATCATCTAGTAGCTACACCTACTGCGGAGATTAGTAGAGTGATGACGGGAGGAGGACCAGTGCCTATTAGATCTATCTATATATGTTCTATTTTTATAGCCGGGAGAGAGTTCAGGGGGCGATTCTTTGTGATGCCGCTCCCCGGTTATGATATCATATTGGGGATGGACTGGCTTAGCTATGCCCATGCATCTATAGATTGCCATGAGGGTAGTATTGTGTTCAGTCCCCCAGGCACAGCACTATTCAGTGTTAGGAGGACAGGGCCGGAGATTAGCCTAGAGCCGAACTGTTGTGCTACAGTCGGGAACGCAGCACCGCCACACCCTATCATTAGGGAGTTTATGGATGTATTCCCAGAGGATCTTCCAGGACTTCTGTCTGACAGAGATGTGGAGTTCACTATAGATCTAGTGCCGGGTTCATCACCAGTATCCCGGGCTTGCTATAGAGTAAATCCCAAGGAGGCCATAGAGATGAAAGAGCAGATTGATGACCTGTTGAAAAAGGGTTTCATTCGATCCAGTGCTTCTCCATGGGGAGCGCCAGTGCTCTTTGTGCCTAAGAAGGATGGTACAGTCCGGTTGTGTATTGATTACCGGGCCTTGAATGCCATCACTATAAAGAACAAATATCCTCTGCCCAGGATAGATGATTTGTTCGACCAGTTGAGCGGGGCGAAGGTGTTTTCCAGGATAGACTTGAGATCCGGGTACCACCAGGTGAAGGTTAGGCCAGCAGACATCCAGAAGACGGCGTTCAACACGAAGTACGGGCAGTACGAGTTTCTGGTGATGCCATTTGGTCTCACAAATGCGCCAGCTGTCTTTATGAACTTGATGAATAAGACATTTCACCAGTATCTGGATAAGTTCGTCGTAGTGTTTATCGACGACATCCCGATATACTCGAAGACGCCGGAGGAGCATGCAGAGCACTTGCAGATAGTTTTGGGGATTCTGAGGCAGGAGAGATTGTTTGCCAAATTGCCGAAGTACGAGTTCTTTTTAGACCGAGTGGAGTTTCTCGGCCATGTAGTCACTGGAGAATGAATCTCGGTGGATCCCAGGAAGATTGCTGCAGTTGAGACGTGGAAGGCTCCGACGTCAGTTTCAGAGATCATGAGCTTTCTGGGTTTTGCAGGCTATTACAGAAAGTTCGTCCAGGACTTTGCTAGGATAGCTGAACCCATGACGAAGCTAACGCGGAAGGACGCAGAGTACATCTGGTCAGAGGACTGCCAGGCGGTATTTGAGGAGCTGAAGAGGAGGCTGACGACCGCTCCAGTTCTTACTTTACCTTCAGGTTCTGGAGGTTTCACCATTTTCAGCGATGCTTCTGGGAAGGGGCTAGGATGTGTCCTACAGCAGCATGGGAAAGTAATTGCTTATGCATCTAGGCAATTGCGGACTCATGAGAGGAATTATCCTACCCACGACCTCGAGTTAGCTGCGGTAATCTTTGCACTCAAGTTATGGAAACATTACTTATACGGAGAGCGTGTGGAAATCTTTACTGACCACAAAAGCTTGAAGTATGTTTTCACGCAGAAAGAGCTGAACATGAGGCAAAGATGATGGTTGGAGTTGATGAAGGACTTCGACATTGATTTACAGTATCACCCCGGGAAGGCAAATGTGGTGGCGGATGCGCTGAGCAGGCATCCGATGGCATGGTATCTGATGATTGATCGGCATTTGCGGGAGGATCTGGAGAAGCTCGGTATCGAGCTAGTTCGGCCAGGATCAGTGATACAGATGATGGCGCTTGACATTCAGTCAGGTTTGATGGAGCAGATCCGGGAGGCATAATCTACAAATGAGAGTCTTCGCAGACTTCGACCCCAGGCATTAGCTGGATTGCTGGACGACTTCACTATAGCGGAGGATGGATCCCTGAGGCATGGCAGCCGATTGTGCGTGCCGAAAGGAGAGCTAGTAGAGGCAGTTTTGCAGGAGGTGCACCGATCGAGATATTCTATTCACCCTGGTGCTAACAAGACGTACCGTGACTTGCGGGAACATCTTTGGTGGCACGAGATGAAGAGGGATGTATCGCGTTTTATCTCGAGATGTCTAGTTTGCCAGCAGGTCAAGGCGGAGCGCCAGAGGCCAGTTGGTTTGTTGCAGCCGTTACCCATTCCTGAGTGGAAGTGGGAACATATTACGATGGACTTCGTTTTAGGGCTTCCTCGTTCCCAAGGAGGGAAGGATGCCATCTGGGTCATCGTAGACAGGCTGACGAAGTGTGCGCACTTCATACCCTTCAAGGTGGGGCTTTCCACCGAGAAGTTGGCGGAACTATACATGCAGCAGATAGTTCGCCTACACGGAGTGCCGGTGAGCATTGTGTCAGACAGAGACAGTAGATTCACATCCCACTACTGGAGGAGCTTGCAGGAGGAGTTGGGCAGTAGGCTCAAGTTTAGTACGGCGTACCACCCACAGACAGATGGGCAGTCCGAGAGGACAATACAGACGCTGGCCATCTGCACTTGGTAGAGTTTTCATACAACAACAGCTACCAGGCCAGTATTGGTATGTCTCCTTTCGAGGCGCTTTATGGACGACGGTGCCGGACACCGCTCTTTTGGGATGATGTCGGAGACAGAGTTATGCTTGGGCCAGAGATGATCACGGATGCAGCAGAGAAAGTCGGGATGATCAGAGACAGGCTCAGAGTAGCTCAGGACAGGCAGAAACACTGGGCTGATGCTAGTCGCAGGTCGATGGAGTTCGCAGACGGTGATATGGTGCTAGTGAAGATATCACCTACTCGAGGGACGATCTGGTTCGGACGAGGAGGGAAGCTGAGCCCCAGATACATCGGGCCGTTCGAGGTGCTTGGCAGGATCGGAGAGGTAGCTTACAGGGTTGCACTTCCACCCAACCTAGCAGGAGTTCACGACGTCTTTCACGTATCTCAGCTGAGGAGATATGTTCCAGACCCCAGTCATGTGCTAGATCATTCAGAGTTGGAGGTCGGACCGAGCCTTACAGTTTCTGAGCAGCCAGTGGAGATATTAGACCGGAGAGAGAAGAGGCTGAGGAACAAGGTTATACCCCTAGTACGAGTAGCTTGGAGCCGTCACTCCCCAGGTGAATCTACTTGGGAGAGGGAGTCGGACATGAGGGAGAGATACCCTTACTTGTTCGATCCAACCGCTGCGAGGGAACCACCCATTCCTGCTTGATACCTTAGAGGTTAGTTTCGATCATAGCCTTAGTCATTTGATTGCAATACTGCTATGTTAGAATATTGTCGGGTCTTCAATCCTTGTGAATTTCGAGGACGAAATTTTTCAAGGAGGGAAGACTTGTAAGCCCCTGTTTTCAAATTTTAGTTAAATTAGTGTTAATTAATTTTTATGTCATTTATGGCCTTAAAATAATTATTAGAATTTTTAGGAATTTTTCTAGAATTTTTAAATGATTTATAAATGAGTTTTATATATTAAAATATTAATTTGCAATTTTCTAAAATGTTTTAATTAACTTTTGCAATTAATTAGATTGTCTTAATATCGTTTTGCAATTATAAATTTGTTATGTGCAAATTTTATTT